>JZKD02S0033157.1:237021-247484 GCA_000966675.3 Picea glauca
ATATGTACCAACATCATCAAATATACACCTCATGTATGTGCCAACTCATCAACTGCTTGTCTCAACCATGACTAGTTTTGAATTAGTCAACAACCCTAACTTGAAATAATCATAACTTTGTACCTATAATGAATAAATATATGAAACTGATACATAGTGTTATTCAGTGTTTTTTACGCAATTCCTCCAGGTGGAACTACTTGGAACCTCTCAGAAAAGGCGTTATAAAAAAAATGGCATGCCATGCTGAATTGTGGCTTATTCTAGAGAGCAACCTTATAGAGAGTGGCCCACACAAAATATTAATTGAATTGATATGAAACTGCTAAAAAGAATAATAAATACTATACCATAACCAACAGATTTTTTCTCACTGCATTTTGATTTGTTATGAAGAATTTATGACGTTTTTACCCGAAACACCTGTGTTTGACTAGTTTCAGGACTAGCCACAAACCCTATTTTCCATGGAGTGTAACTCCCAAAATAAAATGACCCATGAGATGTATTCACTTTGAATTATAGTACACTTATCACTTCACTTTATTATTTACCTTTTAAAATCCCTTAAATCACTTTGACTACTTTGACCTTTTGGAGCTTCTAGATGACATGTGAGGGTCCTTCAACTTCATAAGGCCATAACTCTCAAACCATGAGGAGTTATGTGACGTTACACATACCACTAGAAATGGAATGACATGTACTATTCATATAGAATAGTATTGTCTGAAAATATATTATAACTCATACCATTACCCATCAAACAAACTTGGGTCCATTACCCAAACCTAGGGTCTCCAACTTCTCATGGCCATAACTCTCTAACTGTGAGGAGTTATGTGACATTATACATACCATCGAAAATGGCATGACAAGAAATATACATCTATTATAGTTTCACCAATAATTTCCTTGATCTTCATCTCGTTATTCCACATACAAGCATGGTTCCTCCAACCATTCTTCTAGGATAACTCAATCCACAAAGCATCTTCCTGTGAGGGATTTCACCATAAGGGGACCACTTTTGAGTTCATCCATTTATGCACCTTATCAATAATGATAATACAATACTGAGTCATCTATACATTTTTCCAACAATGCATAATATACCAATGAAACCACAACGATCCATCTTCATCATGTATCAATGACAACTCATTGATCCATTTTCATCATATCAATGACAACTCATTGATCCATCTTCATCTATGCATTATTATCAATGAAAATACATATTATATTACATCAATCATCAATCAATCAATCCTTTGACATCAATCAATCACTTGACATCAATTAATCAAACCATTGGCATCAATGACAACATGATACAATAGAATAAGGCGGATGTAAGAAGACCTAATAGAAGATTTCACATCTAGAAGGATATTCCTCTGAGAACATCTCTCTCGATTTGTTCATGTTTTAATCTGTGTATCCCTATATATATCTGTGTTAATCTGTGTATCCCTATATATATCTGTGTGAGTAACTATATTCGAATCTTTCTTTCTTTGACCTGGGGAAAATGCCAGCAGCTTGGTTGAACTCTCTCTGTCTAACAGTTTAAAAGAGATTGTAAACCTCAAAGCCCTCCCTTTCTGTGTCAAAGAAGAAATAGTCTGAATGGATTCAGTTAGGTCTGTAAATAATACTGTAGAGTCTATTACCAGTACGTCTGAATCTACTTCCTGTCAAATGATGCATTACATGCCCTCTATAGATGACTTAGACCCTAGGCTCAAATAATGTTATAAAGGAGACCGAACACCAAAATGTCCTCCATATGGTCTCGGCTATATTGAACAATGTGATACTGTTATTCCAGAAAGTAGATTCTCCAATCCTCTTCCTAAAACCATGAAAAAACCAGTGATTGAGGAAATGATGAAATATTTTACAGTCATGACTGGTTGTCCTAAAAACCAATTTCTTGAAGACTGGATTAAGAAAATGACAAATTGGGATTTATTCACAAATCCTGAGGCAGAAGATTTTCATTCTTATACTCCTTCCCAAGAAAAACAAATCTTAGCATCCAGATGGAAGGAATATATGGAAGAAACAAATACCTGGATTTCTTTCTATGAATGGAAGAAATCAGATCAAAAGAAGTTAGTCCTTGTCACAGGAGAAGCCTCCAGTACTCCTGGACATAAATGGAATTCAGCGGATGGCACTTTAGTAGAGTCAAGAACCCCATTTCCACCCTTTCAGGGTATTTTGCGAGAAAATGACTCCCAGCATGCTAAATCCACTCCACTATTAATTGATACTGGAAATCAACTCTTAGGGATAGATAAAAGAGTTCAGAATTTTTCTGAACAAATTAACTGGACTAATACTGCTTTGAGAGGACTGGCCACTCAGGTTTTTGAAAAGAAAGAAACCATTAAAGCTGAGCAAATACTTGACCTACAAGTATCTACTAACACAGTTGTCCATGTTGTGAATAAAATTCAAGACAGGGTTTTTAACCTTGACTCAAAAGTAGATCATCTTGTAGAAACGGTCAGAGAAAAGCAGAATGAGAAAAGAGAAACAATGGAAGAGTTAGGATCAACCTTGACCTCTATAGGAAAGACTTTAACTGATCTAAACAAGAAAAAATCAGACAAACCTATTCCTGACTCTTTTCTTAGATCTCCTATCCCTTTGTCTATTCTTTCTCCTGTATATAACCCTTCTGGTCTTGATTCTAAACAAAAGTTTTCTATTTTCTTTCCTCTTGAGTCATCCCATCCAGAGAGCTCCAAACCTTCACCAGAAGATCCCTTAGCCATGGTTAGTATTCGAAGACCATCCCATGAACATATACCTTCACACTCGACCAGGCCTGCTGCCCCTGACCTTATTGGCAAGGGAAAGATTCCATAAGGATTTTCATATGCTGAAGAATGGTATCAAGAGTGGAATCTTGATAATCTATCAGTTGACCAGATTCGTCAAGTAATTGACAGGATGTTTGTCTCTTACAAAATCATGTGTATGAAGGGAAAAGGTGAAATTGAAGCATGCAAATGTATTATCCAATGCTTCACTGGATCTCTGAGTAAATGGTGGGCAATTACTTCTTCTCCAATAATGCTTACCAAGATGGAATCATAATCGCTCAAAGATGAGCAAGGTGATATTGTGTACCATTCATATGGCACACCTATGAATAATATGATCGGTGCCTTGACCACCCTCATACTAGAACATTGGTGTGGAACAGAGACTGAAATCTCTGATAAGCATGAAACTGTCTTGATGAATATGAAATGCAGGAAAATGTCAGAATATGAACAGTTTCATAAAGAATGGACACAAAGAATTTTTGAAGTAAAGGATAGTAAAAATCTGCTATGGAAACAAGTTTATATGGCAGCCTTGCCCAACAGATTTGTTGATCATTTGAAAAATGAAAATACTTTCACTCTTCCCTATGAGACATATACTTGGGGAGAAATCTATTCTATTGTCACTAAGGCATTGCTAGGACTCTGTACTAGCATAAAAATGAAAAAATCTGTATCCAAAGCTTCATATTTTCCTGACCAAAAGTTTGTGTGTGAAAAGTATGGTATTTTTAATACAGACTTACAACCCCGAAAGAAAAGAAAAGATTTTAAGAAGGATAGAAATAAAAAAGGATCCTATAAGTTTATCCCTAGATCCCATTATTATGATCCAAAAGATATCCATCTTAAAACCCATAAGGCTAAGCTTAGACAAAAGCTTAAATGTTGGATATGTGGGAAAGAAGGACATACTGCATACAATTGTCCTGACAATGAAGTAGCAAGAAGAGGGAAAGGCAAAATCTCTGAACAAAAAGCCAAAGAATTCAAAGATAGAAAAGCGGCAGAAGAACGAAGAAGGATCAGATTTGGATGCAACCGATGTGGCAGTGCCTCTCATGAAACAAATGACTGTCCTGAAAGGCCTTTTCACCAGCCCAAGTTAGAAGCTCATCCTCTACATGAGCAAGATTACTATTCTCCTGATTCCTCTGATAATACTTCTTCCCATGGAAAAATTCTTGTAAATAATTGTGAGTGTGAAAATCCATTTTTATGTACCTGTACAGATCATAGTGTGAGTACTAGTAGTTCTTATTCTCCCTTCCAACTACCTGTGGAAAAGTTGAAAGTTTGTATGCATAGTATGAAAGGTAATGCTGAAACCCAAATGCTTGCTCAGATAAAAATCCTTCCTGATGGAGAAATGAAAACTGCACTTCTTGATACTTATGTTAAAGCAGTCAAATCAGTATCCAAAGAGCAATCTTCTGGTCAGAAAAAACAGCCTCTGCTTTTAGATGCTTCCTATGAAAAGAATGCAAAAACTTATATGAAGTTTAATAGGGAGCCAAAACTTCAAGAAATAACTACTTCTAACCTAGCCTCACAGATTTCTATTCTCAAAACAGAAGTGCAAAGGATAAATATAGCAGTCTCAGATTTGCAGGAAAAGATTGAATACTACTATCCCATAGATTCATGGGCAAGACAAGAAATCATGCAAATCAAAGAAAGGATGGATTCTATTCCTCCCCATTTGGAAGATGCTTCTTATGCAAAAGAACCAGAGACATCAACTCCACTACAAAACCCTGCTTCTAGCATGGCTTAGGCATTTTTAGGTATGCAAGTATTACCTATTTCCTACCAAAAATACTATGTACATATATAGGTAGAAATATGCAGTGAAGTATTTAGTTTGGTGGCCCTAATAGATACTGGGTCAGATATAAATCTAATACAAAAAGACAAAGTGCCTGCTAAATATTGGAGTCCAAGCATTGGCATTGTTACTGGGTTAGGAAATCATGATATTGATTTCAAATATGAGATATCCAGGGTAAATGTTTTACTAGGGGAATTCAGCATTGGGATGAGATTTCATGTTGCAGATGCATATGTTGATTGTATTCTAGGAACCCCATTCCTGTCAATGGTATTACCTCATGGTTCTTATTGTGTAAACAAAAAACCAGAATATTTTGTTACGTTACCACCAATTCAAGGTCATCCTAGCCAGGTTATACAAATGCCTTTCATTTCAGAAAAATATTGGCAGCTTGGATATATGAATTGCCTAGTAATTGTAAAGCAATTCAAGAAGATAACAGGTAAAGCCGAACAACACTATTACTCTGAATCTACGCCTTGGTCAGTGTTTAAAGAATTTTGGCATCCTACATGGCAACTAAGGCATTCATAGGTAATGGAAATTGGACTGCCAGGATTCTCCAGGAATACTAATCCCACAGTACTTCCTCCTTGGCACATTTTGGGCCGAATGAATCAATCCATCATTGGCACTAGCAGAGAAAAGTTAGTATAAATAAGAGTCGAGGCTATGAGAACCCTAGATTGGATATTGTTGTAATAGAGCTCTACTCAACTGGAGGTTGCCCCCTCAAAGAGGCCCGTGAACATTGCTTTCAGATTCAAAGTGTTATTTCTATTGTTATTCTTATATCATTTCAGTGTTATTGTGGTGAATGTTCTGGTTATATTGTTGTTATTCTTCCATTACTAGCATTTTATTTCTGTTCTGCATACATTTTATATCTGGTATATTACAAGTGGTATCAGATCACTTTCCTCAGAAGAAAGTGTGGGTTAATTTTTTTTTCAAGGTAGAGACGTATTTCGACGTCTTTAATCCACAAAGATCTGTCGTTATGTGCATAAACCCGCGGTTGAGGGATTCATACACGTACGAAATAGAAGTGGTACTTAATCGCACATTTGTTGGCCACCCTTGTAACCCTTGTTGGTACACCTTCGAGTGGTATCGCATCAGACAACACCTATGTACAGATCAACCTAGATTACCTGAAGCCCTCTTTAGATAAACCGATCGGCTTCTTGACTGTTATAGTGTCACCAAGAACAACACTCGGGAAGATTCTCTCTAGTACCTGGGTAATTGGGTAGTACGGCTAAGGGTATGGTCTATCCTCCTTAGTTAGTGCCCTGAGATATTGGGCCGAATACTACTGTTGGAACATGCACGTATATCAGAGAGCTATAGCACAAGGCAAACCCTTGTCTGTAGAACCCTTGAATACCTAACCCTTGGGAACAGAAACATAAATAAATTAAAACATACAAGATCTATTGTCGCGCAACTATGTTCGGGTTGCCAAGTAAATACACATTTCTTTTTGGTTAAGCATTTGGGCATTTCCTCTCTATAGTATTCTTCAAACCAGACGTAATATATATATATATGGAAATGTTTTCACCATTATTTCATCCCTATTCCATTGGATTCATCTCTTCACCCTTATCATATTCATCCATATCATTTTTTTGTAAAAATAAATCTTTTTACCTCGCCCGCCCCTTTTCAATTTCCCCATCCTCATGGCCCATACTTGTAGCCAATACTTGGAAGCTTGCTTCAACACCTTGTAGTCTAGTCTCATTGAGACCCAAAAAGAAGTGAAACAACTTAGTGCCAATGTCTCCACCATCAATACAACCATGTAGTCCTCAATGGGTGAAATCAAACAAGACCTCACCACCCATCTTGAATCAATCTTTTCAACACTCTGCACCAAACTGCATATCCCTACAGATAACCCTTCCTCTTCCTCACCCCCACATATTGAAGGTGACCATTCCTCTCATTCCCATACCTTGCAGAACCATCACTTTCAACATGACCTATGCCTTCCATGGGTGGATGTGACCAAATTTGACCCCACTAGTTTGGTAACCCAAATGGAACATTACTTCTCTTTATACAACATTATAGATGACTTGGCCAAACTCTTGTATGGTGTTCTCCATCTAGATCAAGAACGTTGGAAATTGTGGCAATGGAGAAAAAATTCTCATCAAGGGTATATTGCTTGGACATAATTTGTGGCAGAGCTTTATGAACGCTTTGACACTGACACCAACCATTTGGGTTGTGTGACAAAGTTGAAACAATTAGGAACAGTGGAAGACTTTATAGTTGCCTTTGAGTGCTTGGATTTTAGAACAGAGAGCATGTCTGATGCCTTTTTCTTAGAGTGTTTTATCAGCGGCCTCAAGGATGAAATTCGGGCCCATGTCCTCATGGCTCGGCCTGAGAGTTGGGTGGAGTCTACCAAAAGAGATAAAGAAGCACAACAGGTTGTATCTTCTCAAAACTGCAAACCCTCCTTCATCCCTCACCCTAAACCAGTAAATCCCACTACTCCCTCAGCTCCACTAAAGATCCAAAAATTGACCCAGGATGAAATGGATGAACGCCAGCTCAAAGGACTTTGTTATAACTGTGATGAAAAATATTTCCTAGGCCACAAGTGTAAAGAACAAAATCTTTTTATGGCCATCTCGGAGGAGATTTTGGAAGAAGATGAAGAAACTCCCTCTATCTTTGAATCACCTAAATCCACTCACATAACCCCTCCCTCATACCCTCCCGAAGTAGAACTAGTCATTTCCCTCAATGCTCTCACTAGCTTCTCCACTCCCCAAACCCTCAAGCTAATCAGTTACATCAAGCATGGGAAGGTCATCATTCTCGTTGATAGTGGTAGCACCCATAATTTTATTCATTGTTGCATTGCCCAAGAAACTGATTGCTACATCCATGCCATCAATAATTTTCAAATCCTGATTGCCAATGGTGGTTCCATGAAATGTGGAGGGCGTTGTGAAAATGTGCATCTCCAAATTGGTGACTACCACCTGAAATCCCATATGTTTTCTATCAACATGGGAGGTTGTGACATTGTGTTGGGTGTAGACTGGCTAAGGACTTTGGGTCCCATTCTCATGGATTTTAAAGACTTAACCATGCCATTTAACCAAGAGGGCCACCAATGTAAGTTTCGTTGCATCACTGTAGGTTCACCTGAGATCATTATCTCCCATCGCATGGAAAAGATGCTCAAAAAGGGTCATTCTGGTGTTATCACCCAACTCCATGCCATACAAGCAACAAAGACACCTTATGTACTGCAAGACATCCAAGCCATCCTTTCTAAACATCATTTGGTCTTTTCCACTCCCCAAGGTCTCCCTCCTTTCCGTGGTGTTCATGATCATTCCATTCCCCTTGTACTAGGAATCCTTCCTCCCAATATCCATCTATATTGTCACCCATTTTCCCAAAAAAATGAAATTGAGAAAATGGTCCAGGAACTCCTTAATGAAGGCGTTATTTTCCCTAGTATGAGCCCCTATTCATCTCCTGTGGTCATGGTCCTGAAGAAAGAAGGTTCTTGGTGAATGTGTTCTGACTTTTGTGCCCTCAACAAACTTACCATCAAAGACAAATTCCCCATTCCTGTCATTGATGACCTCTTGGATGAATTGAGTGGCGCCCAATTCTTCACTAAACTGGATCTTTGTTCGGGCTACCACCAAATATGTATGAAAGAGGCAGATATTCCCAAGACTGCATTTAGAACTCATGAGGGCCACTATGAGTTTTTGGTCATGCCCTTTGGCTTGTGTAATGCCCCCTCCACCTTCCAAATCCTCATGAATCATGTCTTCCATCCTTTTCTCTGCCATTTTGTCTTATTTTTCTTTGATGATATCCTCATTTATAGAAAAACCTAGACAAACCATCTTGCTCATGTGGATCGAGTTCTCCATCTACTCTCTCAGCACCAACTTTTCCTGAAACGGTCTAAATGTGCTTTTGGCACCTCAGAAGTAGAATACTTGGATCATGTGGTTGGCAAAGATGGGGTCAGGTTGGATCCTAAAAATATTGAAGCTATGCAAGACTAGCCTCACCCAAACACTCTTAAGATCTTGTGTGGATTTCTAGGCTTAATAGGGTATTATTACAAGTTTGTTAAGAATTATGGGAAGATTGCAACACCTCTCACTGCTCTCCTCAAAAAGAACTCTTTCACTTGGATTCTAGCCCTTGCTCAAGCTTTTCAAACCTTGAAGATGGCCATGTGCACCACTCCAGTCCTTTCCCTTCCCAATTTCACAATGACCTTTGTTTTGGAATGTGATTCCTCAAGGAAAGGAATTGGTGTTGTCCTTATGCAAGAGGGTCGACCTTTGGCCTTTACTAACAAGCAAATATCTAAAATAAATCTGGGCAAATCCATCTATGAAAATGAAATGTTGTTTATTCTGCATGTCGTGGATCTATGGCATCCTTATCCATTGGGGCAACAATTCCAAATTAATACACACCATCAAAGCCTCAAGTATTTTCTGGAACAACACATTTCCTCCACAGAAAAAACAAAAATGGGTGACTAAACTCTTTGGATATGATTATGAGATCATTTATAAGAAAGGAAAAGACAATGTGGTTGTAGATGCACTTTCCCAAAAATATGAAGATGAAGGATCCCTGTTTTCTCTTTCATTCATTGTACCAGATTGGTTCCAGGTCATTCGCCAGGAATGGCTACAAGACCCCAAAAGTTCCTAATTGATCCGACAATTGCAATCCAATGCTCCAGCCTCCCCAGGGTACTCTTGGCTCCATGAGGAAATTTGATACAAAGTCTGTTTGTATTTAAGTAAACAATCAAATATTAAATCCATGGTACTTTCTGAGCTTCATGCTACACCCACAGCAGGGCACTTCGGGTTCACCAAAACCTATGACAGGGTCAAACGTTCATTTTTCTGGGATGGTATGAAACATAACATTCATAATTTTGTAGCTGAATGTGACATGTGTTAATGCAACAAGGGAGAAACAATCAAATCATCGAGCACACTACAACCACTGTCGATTCCACCTGCTATTTGGAAGGATATCTCTATGAATTTTATTACCGGCTTACCCAAATCGGGAAATAAATCCGTCATCATGGTGGTTATTGATCGCCTTTCCAAGTATGTTCATTTCTATGCCCTTCAACACCCATTTATAGATCAAGAGGCCATTCTCTGTACCCTCAAAGAGAATTTTTTCATGGCACAGAATTGCATGAAGCAACAAGTAGATCAAGGTTGCTCTGAACGTCAATTTGCAGAAGGGGATCAGGTATTTCTTCGTCTGCAACATTACAAGGAAACTTCCCTCAAGGTCGAGCATTTTCATAAGCTAGCGCCCAAATTTTATGGTCCTTATACCATGCTCAAGCATGTGGGACAAGTCACGTATCAGTTATCTTTGCCCAACCATTCAAAGCTACATCCTTTTTTTCATGTTTCATGCTTAAAGAAGGTTATTGGAGCTAAGTTCCAAATTCAAACCAACCTTCCAGAGTTAGTTGAAGAAGGATCCATTTGGGTACAACCAGAATCAGTTTTGGACCAGTGTGAGCATCGCCTACATCAGAGAACCATCAAGGAAGTGCTAGTCCAGTGGAAATATACAACTCTAGCAGACGCCACTTGGGAACTAGCTACCATTCTGTAGTAATTTCCTCATCTCAAGCCTTGAGGACAAGGTTGTTTTTAAGGGGGCGGACATGTTAGGGTCCTAACCTGCACATAGGTAGAACAATATATTCAGATGTAATAAAGGTCAAT
>JZKD02S0033157.1:247534-262122 GCA_000966675.3 Picea glauca
TAGGTAGAACAATATATTCAGATGTAATAAAGGTCAATATTAATAAGGCCTTTCAATAAAATAGAATAAGGCAAATGTAAGAAGACCTAATAGAAGCTTCCACTTCTAGAAGGATATTCCTCTAGATGCTTCTTTTGAGTATAAATAGGATTCAAGGGTATGAGAACCCTAGCTTGGATATTATTGTAATAGAGCTCTTCTCAAATGGAATTTTCCCCCTCGAAGAGGCCCGTGAAAATTTCTTTCAAATTCAAAGTGTTATTTCTATTGTTATTCTTATATCATTTCAGTGTTATTGTGGTGAATGTTCTAGTTATATTATTGTTATTCTGCCATTACTAGCATTTTATTTTTATTCTGCATACATTTATATCTGGTATATTACACTCTCCCCCTTTGTCATCAATGGAAAAGGGACATTCTCATCTTGGTGCTACTCCCCTTTCTTGAACTCTCCTTGGGGCTGCTCCCCCTGTCTGAATTCCTTTGATCTTCCTCTGAATAATCTCTCCCCTTTTGAAAAAGGGATATCACTCTGAAGTAATGTTGAATATACATCTAACATACTCCCCCTATGACCATTGCTCCTCCTAGAATTATTCCTCTATGCTCTTTCTTCAAATATAGGGCTCTTTTCTAGGTATGCATCTAATAAATATCTCCTCCTAGAATCATGGGAAGAAGAATGACTCCCCCTATGAGTATGCCTCCCCTATCTTCTCGACGAGATGAACAATGTTCTATATAACAATCCTTGGACCTGTTCATGCATCAAACTCATGCTATAGCAAGCATCATGAAGCAAAAGATATGTCAACAATGAAATAAAGAATCATGAGCAAAATATCAACCAAGTACATCATGTACAAAATGTGTGTTCATCATGCACAACACCTATGTACATCAACATCATGAAATGTGCCAAAAGATATCATCCATGGAATGTATCAATCATATGCCTTTATCAACATGCCAACATGTGCATCTACCAATATGCCAACGATGTGCATCCACCAATATGTCAACCATGTGCATCCACCAATATGCCAACCATGTGAATCTACCAACATGCCAACCATGTGCATCTACCAACATGCCAAACAATGTATCATATCACTCGTGATATGTCTCCCTCATGAACCAAGCAACACAATCATGTATCTTAAATAAATGCCAATTGTTGTGTTAATCAAGTAGTACCAATGGTGTAGTATCATCAAGCGTATGCCATCTATGAGTGTACCAAACATGTACATTACCATGCACCAATACCACAAAATGATGAATCCCATATGTGTATGTCAAATCCTCCATAAAACATGTGCCAATCATCCTACCAGTAAGAGCCTCGACCGATGTACTAGAAATGTACCAATCATGCATCACACATAGATCAAACCATTATTTACAACATGATCACCTCATCAACTCACCAACCATATGTCTCAACATGTATGCCGATCCATATGCAAAATGCATGCACCATGATATCACCATATGCTTCCAATAATACATCATAAGATATACCATCCATGTACACCGCCATCAACATCACAAAATGATTAATCCCAACAGATCAACATCAATCCATAATCTTGGGTTAGTGCCATGTACCCTGTTACATGTCAAAATTACTCAGCTGGATAAGTGTCGCATTGTCCCTCTCAATTGTCGTAAGTGTCGCATATTCCCTACAACTTTCGCAAGTGTCGCAAGTTGGTTACTAGTGTCACAAATGATGTTCAGATATGCTGCCATGTCAACGACACTAAGGAGGCACTTATAACATCTCACATGACTGAGTTGAAGGAGGAGAACTGGTTTACTAAAGACAAATAACTCTTGACACCTGAAATGAACCCTGAAACAAAGGTTTTCAAGGGGAGCGCTCCCCTACTTCAGCTCTAGAAGCACTGGCGCTCCCCTATCATGCTTCAGGGAGAGTTATAACGCTCCCTATCCCCCTTTGAAGGAGTTCTCCTCATCTTGAGAGTGTTGGCGCTTCCCCAAGGCTTACCAGGGAGCGCTACAGCGCTATGATGCCCCTTCTAAGGGAGCGTTGCCTAATCTGAGGCAGTAGTTTTCCCATTGAGGAGAATAAGGGGAGAATGTTTCTATATTAGAAGGCAGTTGTGCTCGAATTCTTGGTTTCATCAAGAGATCCCTGATCTAAGGAGAAGGTTCCCAACTTGTTCTAAACATAACTCAAGAGGTTAAGCTCCTCTTAACCTATATAAACAGGTTCTATGATGGTGGAAAGGGGGGAAGAATTGGATACATGAAACTTATGATCTTGGAGGAAACTCACAGTCAGCCAAAGGAGAGTGATCAGTGAAGCTGTTGTTATCTAGATCGTGGAATTTTTAGGCAAGGGTTAGACGAAGGGGACTTGACGAAGCTGTCACATTCGCATCTACGATTGTAAGTACTGTTGTCGTTATTCTCATCAATATGACACGCTTGGCCTGTTTCTTTCGAGTTTGTATCTAATTTCACATGAACTTATCACTAGTTGATAGATCTGTTTTCAAGCTAACATCAATAGAGTAGGAAGCAGTCGTATCTTGTTTTGTCCACAGAACTCAGCGAGGAGCAAAAGGATTGGAGCGCAACTCGGAGCGTGCAGGGACAAACATCGATAAAAAAGGTACTTCTTTCATCCTTCCTTCTCATGTTTTAGTTTAGATAGATTTTAAAGGAAGTCAGTGTCCATGATAAGCACTTTTCTGTCTAGGGTTAAGGTCAAGCTCTAGAGGTGATCTACCTGCCCACATGGAGATTTTCCTACAACAGAAACCGGCGAATCCACTGGGGAGATAGACTCAAATCGAAACCTCTTATTTGGATTTTTCTCCTCATTGACCTTGTTCTATCCCTTGATTGTTTCATACCTGGTTCATTCCTCTTTTGATTGGTTTCATGAGCTGATTGGCTCCTTACTTTATCACACTTAGCATAGTTGTCAAGTTTGAATCCCAAGTTTTGGAATTTTTTGACATTTTTGGGATTTTTAGACCCTGACGCCCCTATCCTAGTGTTCACAGAGCGCCATCACTCCCCAATACCTATACACAGAGCGCTACAATGCTCCTTTACCTTGGCAACAAAGTGCCAGCATTTTTTTGGCCAAAAAACCCTCCAGAACTGCCTTGTTAGGGTTTGCCTCTGTGTGTCTTCTGCTGGGTGATCTAGTGAGTCAACTTTTCTTCCCTTTTAGCCTTGACATCTATCTTCTGAATAATAAACACCTTGTTGATTGGATCTTGTAGCCTCTTTCACCATTTTCATTGAGTTTTTCCCTGTTGAGTGAAATTCGAAATCCATGCATTGCTTTTCTTTTCTCTTCAGTTGAGTAAAAACCCTGGTGAAGGTCATCAAAGGCCTACAGACCTCTTTGTCTTGATTTCGGTCAAGGTCATTTGTTCTTCAGCTTTTTCTTTTGGGTGTGAAGTTTTCTTTTCTCTTTGAGTGTTGTTTTTTCTTTCGCTTTTCGTTTGGATTGCTATGAAAGGGTGTATTGTCTGTGTAGCTGTTTGCTTGTGCTAGATTGGTTTTCATTCATACCAAGAGAATAATTAGCAAGACAAGCATTATGTTGTATTGATCATCACTCATACGCAAACAATAAAAGAACATATGCATGATTGATTTTGCATATTAGAAGGTATTTAAAAAAGTTTTTGCATTACATTAGGATTTGATTGAGAAAAGGATCGTTCGAGGGCATTCCTTATTTGTGATGGATTAGTGAAAGAACTCTCTCTCTCCCTTAGATAGATATTCATCGAAAGAAAATGACTGCTTATCATATATGATGCATTCTTTGGTTCTGAAGTCATAATTCCATTCGTTTCACTTCCATTCACCCCTTTGCGTAAAGAACAACCACTAAAATCAACACTAATTAAAAGTTATCTAGAACTTTTTCTTTTCTAGGATCCTCCACCAATAGTAGACTAGACTTAATACTTTGGATTAGGGCTGTGAGCATAAATCTCCAAAGTTTCTAAAACAAATAGTAGCATCCTGAGTTAGGGAGAGTCAAATCCAGTTATCATATAAGTCTGCCTGGGATCCCCCTCTCACACAGGGGTTACGCACGAGGTTGCATTTGGGTAAGCTACGGGGACTAACCCTCCGTGGTTTAACTGATTGTGGTGGTCAGATCGTATTATGGGGATCACTTTGAGGTAAATCCACAATTACTGAGTGGAAGCCTCTTAGTTGGTTTTGGGCTTGATACCCTGCCCGTACGTTCGGATCGAACTTTCGAATGTTCCTACCCAGGGGCTGACTGCGAATTGGTAACCTTAGTGGCCATAATATTTAGGTTCTTACACAAGGTGACGGTGATGGGAAGTCTCACTGTACCTGGAGCAGACATTGGTCAAACTCACTCGGGCTCCTTGGAGGGTAAATTCACAATTACTACGTGGAAGCTTGCACCAAGGCGTAAGTCTATTAAGCAGGTCCTCATTGTAACTGTTCCACCCTATCCCCGCCCCTTCTGGACTTGATCACGCGACGTTGGATTTCATCACTAACTAGTACGATCATCAAAAGAAGGTCCTGTTTGCTTGGTTGTGATTCTTATATATATATATTTTTTTAGCGTGTGTTGTTTCTTTTCATTAGTTGGCCATAGATTTCTTTCGACGACTCTTCTCTGCCAACATCAACCCTCCACGCTGCTCGCGGAGGATACAGGGACTTCCTCCAGAGAATATGGAAGGAAGCACCCCTTTACCCCCTCGTTCTATCGAGGAATCTCCTCAACAGAGCGAGGTTCATAATGCTACAACTTCCCAGGAAGAAGTTCCCATGCCCCTGGAGAATTTTCGAATTGTCTCAGAATCTTCGAAAGCTTATCGCATTCCAGAGGGATATGAACAACAGATCCTCCACCTGAATTCCACTGAAGAATTTGTTGTCATCAACCCTTCTGACATTCCAGCCGGGTCTGCTCATAATCCTCTATCCAATGACCCTTTTTGGACTATGGAAGTTGTTCGAAGTCCACCACTCTTGGTGTGACACCTTTATGGAACAACAGAGGGTGCCGATGCATCCTTTTCCTATACTGTACCCCCAAATCATTTCACCGGTACTACCACTTTTACAGCCACACCAACTGTTGGTCCTAACATACCGTCCGTTGGCCCAAGGCTTACTATTCCCCTCCAAACATCCCATTCGACAATGATCCCCGCACATTCCGACTATTCCTGCCAGTAATGCGGTAGTTAATCAAGCCCCGATTAGCACACCTGTAACACCAAGACCTACACTCCCTTTTGGATTTAGGGAATTGAATACTTCTACTACCACCACTACCCAAACGACTACTCAAACTATACCGGGAAGTTCCATACCTATCCAACAACCCGGAGGGACTGGTCTTGGTGGTCCTAACCTGATCGGCAACATCGGTTAGTCATTGGCATCTAGCTTTCAGATCTCGGGAACTCTACCTCAAATTGGGGGGCATCCTCCCTCCGGAGGACAAATTCCATTCGGAGGGAACCCTAATGCTAGGGGGCATCCTCCTACCGGAGGACAAATTCCATTCGGGGGGCACCCTCATACTGGGGGGCAACCTCAATCCGGAGTATGCCATCAACCACAAGGACAAAATGCGTCCACCGCACCTAATCCGTGGAGCATCCCTTTTCAAGGAAACCCACATACCTCCACAGGACAAAATGTGTCCACTGCACCTAATCCGTGGAACGTCCCTTTTCAAGGAAACGCACATGCCTCCACAGAACAAAATGTGCAAACTCTGCAACAACCCCCTTATGGAAAAACACCAAACCCACCCTATAATCCACAAAACCCATCCGGTTATCCTCCGCTCACCAATACTTCTCAAAAAATCTCAAATCCTATGTACCTTGGTCAAAACCAACCCCACATGAGAGGGCCCACGAGTTATAATTATCCACATAACCCAACATTGGGCCCCACTGGTGTCCCTTTGCCACGCCAGCATTACCCACAGGTTAACCGACAACTACCTTTTCTAGCAACTCTCGAACTTCCAGACTTGTCTCGGTTAACGAATGATCCCATTTATCATTCTCCAGTTTGGCCAGCCATTCCAGCTAAACTTCCTTCTGATATCCCAAAATTTGACAAAAAGCCCGGAGAAGACCCAAATAACCACGTGATGACTTTCCATTTGTGGTGCTCATCCAACTCCCTCATGGACGATTCGATTCAGTTGCGTCTTTTCCAACGAACACTTATGGGTTTCGCAGCGAAATGGTATATTGAATTACCATGCACGTCCTTTCACGATTTCAACTCCCTTGCCATGTCCTTCCTCACACACTTTCAACTACCCATTCAATATGAGACGGGTACTGAACTATTAACCTCTCTTCGTCCGACAACTTCCATACATATCTCCGATCATATCCATGAATGGAGACGACAACGAAGGCTAATCAAAGTGGTCATTCCTGACCAATTGTTAGCGGAATGGTTCATGAAATCACTATTACCCCAGATCGCTCGTGATGTTTCCATGGGTGGCGTAGTCACTGAGGAAGAAGCCATCGCTTGAGCTCAATAATTGGAATTAGTCTATTCACAGTCCGGTACTCTATACGATTTGATATTGAATGCTACCTGTGCCACGAATGATCCATCCAAACCATCGTCTGCTTCGCATGCGGATGGAGTTATTGGTTTCGTCAAAACTCAATCTACTACTCAGTCTACTAGAATAATCCAGTGGCCCGCTTCCACGGCTTCTCCCAGTTCGACTACACCCTCTTCTACCCCACCTCAAACTTAGGTCTCTGATGTGAATGCGGTCTAGTCAACCCCTTCACAATAGCTTGGGGGAAATAAGAAAGCGAGAAACAAACCAAAGAAGAACAACAACAATGAACAACCCAAAACCCAACCACAAACCCCTGCTGCCAGAAAACAACCACAACGCAAACCGAAATTCCCATGTCTCATTTGTGGTGACGATCACTACACTCAAGACTTCCCACATCGCGATGAAGTGGTTTCAAGGGAAATTCACAACCCGTTGTGCTCACTCAGCCTTTTTCGTAGCAACAATCCTTGGTTGCACAAACCCCCACGCTGGGGGGCAGTTCCAACCGACCCCATGATGAGGCCTCGACAAGTGCCCACATTTACATGTTTAATGGAGTTAATATAACAACTTGCTCTGCGACATATGACACACTAGTTAAACCTGACAAGCCGAAGATCGCTAACGGTTCTGCGTCAGATCCGTTACCATCTTCCACCAATCCTCCATCTGTTAGCCCTCCATCCGAGCCACTCCAGATTGAGAAACCATCTTTTGACTCTATCCTATGCCCTCCTAAGAGCACCATCCAGAAATCTACATTCAATCCTAATTCACGGGTTGCCCAAAACTACAACATCGTAGAAGATTTGGTCCAAGCCCCGTGTGCCATGTCCACCTTGGAAGTTCTACAACACTGTCCCAACCAACGTAGAACACTCTTAGCCGCTATTGGCGCTTTCGATCCTGAGTCATCAAACTACCTCACGTTTAACCTATATGACCATCAACCGCGACTCTCCCACCAGCTAGCATTCCAAATCGGTGTGATTGTTCACAATCAACAAATCCACCGGACTATATTGGATGAGGGAGCCTCCACCTGTGTCATGTCCCTAGCCTGTTGGAAAGGCTTGAAGTCACCTACCCTTAACAAATCTACTACCATGTTACATTCTTTTGAAGAATGAGGTTTTTATCCTCACAGATTATTGCAATCCCTAGCCATTCAGTTGGGTGGCAAAACTGTTATTGCTGACGTTGAGGTGGTCGATGCCCCCCTCGATTACAACCTGCTACTCAGAAGAAGTTGGTTCTACGCGATGACTGTCGTCGCCTCGTCAGTGTTTCGATGTGTACAATTCCCTCATCAAGGCAAATTTATTACCATCGATCAGCTTGATTTCTGCAGACCCGACGCTCGCATCCCTGCTACCAACAATATTCCTTTCATGGGAGATCACCCGGTTACGTATGAAAGCGTTGGTGTTGGCTTATTGAAAGATTCTAGCCTCATGGGTACCTTCCCTACACCACTTCCACCTACTGCACATCATATTTCCACTGTCAATATGATTTCGACTTTGCCTTATCAATCCTTGGAATTATCTGACCCCTGGATTGTGCCTAGTCTGTTGGAATTCGATGTGCTCGGTGACACAATGCCACTGAGCCCATCCAGGGCTGCATACGTAGCTATTCAATCCGCCTCTCCCTTGCTGAATAATTCACATTCATTGGCACCCGATACTTATTTGGTGCCCTCTTCGTTAGATTCCCTATCATCTGTCGTCGATTACATTTCCCACATTTTTCCTTCATATGAATCCATCATGGAAATGCTTAGCATTGACGATCTACCCTGGGATGACAACCACCATCGATCCTCTTTTCTTCTTCCATTGGAGGAAATCCAAGACATACAATCTGTCTTCCCCCCCCAATGTTACCAAAGATCCACAATTTTCTATCCTCACGACAGATACTCTCTTTGAGGGGAACATGGGTAACCTCTCTACTACTGTCACGATCGACATTTCAATCAAAGAAGGTGTCGTGGAAAACATCAACCTTGGTGCTAATTGCACACCCGATGAAGTGGTCTCTTATACCGCTTTATTCAAGGAATTCCGCGATGTCTTCGCATGGATTTAGGAGGAAATTCCAGGGATCGATCCTTCGATCGTCGTACATGAAATCAAAACCTACCCTGACACAAAACCGGTTCGGCAAAATATTCTCCCGGTTCATCCCAAGAAAGTTGTAGCTATTAAAGTAGAAGTTGAAAAACTTCTAAAATCTGGCTTTATCTATCCTGTCCCTTTAACCGAATGGGTCTCCAACCTCGTTCCGGTCGCTAAGAAACAAGGGACCATCCGTGTTTGCGTTGACTATCGAGACCTCAACAAATCTTTTCCTAAGGAAAACTACCCTACGCCCTTCATCGACCAAATCATCGATAATTGCGCAGGGAGCGTAATCTTTTCTTTCATGGGTGGATTTTCTGGATATAACTAGATTGAAATCCTACCTACAGATCAACACAAGACAGCCTTCATCTGCCCTTGGGGAACCTTCGCCTACCGAAAGCTACCTTTTGGCCTTAAAAATGCTGGAGCCACTTTCCAGCGATCCATGTCATACGCTTTTCATGATATCAAACATATCGTAGAACCGTATCTTGACGATTTACCCGCACATTCGTTAAATCGATCTGATCACTTATGCGCGATCTTCCTGCGATGTAGGTTCTATCGTATTCATCTGAACCCACACAAATGCATTTTCGCTGTCGAATCCGGTTGACTCCTCAGTTTCATTGTCTCCAAAGATGGGATTAGGGTGGACCCCTTAAAGATCAAGGCCATCTTAACCTTACCCCCACCCACCAATTTAACTCAACTCCAGAGTTTGCAAGGAAAAGCAAACTTTCTTCGTCGTTTCATCTGCAATTATGCTGAGATCACTAAAGGATTTATGCGGTTACTGCAAAAGAATGTCCCTTTCATCTGAGATGACACAGCTCAACGGTTATTCGATGCTCTCAAGCACACTTTGACCCATGCACCTTTGTTACACCCGCCCGAATATACAAAGGATTATATCCTTTACTTGGCCGCTTCTACTTCCACCATCGCAATGGTGTTAGTCCAAGAAGACTCTAATGACAAAGAACATGTGATTTACTATCTGAGCAAAAGTTTATCTGGACATGAACTCAGACATTCGCATGTTGAGAAACTGGCTCTGGCAGTTGTCATCGCTGTCCAAAGATTCTTCCACTACATCTTATTACGCACCACCACGGTAATTGCAGATTCCAACCCCATGTACCACGGCCTGACACGTCAAGTACTTGGGGGAAAATATTCAAAATGGATCATTATTCTCCAAGAATTTGATCTTGAGTTTACGAAGGTGAAAGCCAAAAAATCCCTGGTGTTTGTCGAGCTCATATGCACTTTTCCTCATGCCGATGAAAACGTCGAACCTAGAGATTCTCTACCTGATGAATCTCTCTTCCTCATCATGACCTCTGATCCTTGGTACGGAGACATTCTCCTCTACCTTCAAACACAACGTTTTCAACCCAACATCTCTCGTGAAGAGCGATGATGCATCCGTCACCACTCTCACTGTTACCTCATCCTCGGTGACACCTTATATCACCGTGGCATTGACACCATCCTTCGGCAATGTCTGACTCACGAAGAGGCTGAACGTGTTTTGAATGATTGTCACCTTGGCGCCTATGGCGGTCACCTTTCTGGAATGGCCACAGCCCAAAAGATCCTACGTGCCGGCTATTTTTGGCCCTCGATTTTCAAAGATTGTATCGAGGCTGTCAAGAAATGCCCACCCTGCCAAATCTTTAACAAGAAGGCACGCACCCACCCCATGCCGCTGCACCCAATTATCGCCATTGGCCCCTTTGCCAAATGGGGCATTGATTTTATGCAGTGTAAGCCTACCTCAGCCGGGGGGCATGGTTACATCATCGTCATCGTTGATTACTTCACCAAATGGGCTGAGGCTATGCCTACCTTCCCGAATGATGGCCGTACTGCAACTATTTTTATCTTCAACCACATCATAACTCATTTTGGTGTACCACGTGCCATTGTCACTGACCATGGTGCACACTTCAAAAACCATATGATGAGCGAGTTACACGTCAAACTGGGTTTTCGCCATGAAAACTCATCCCCTTACTACCCTCAAGCGAATGGACAAGTTGAAGCTATCAACAAAGTCCTAAAAACCATGATCCAATACATGGTAGAGGAAAACAAAACATCGTGGCATCTACAACTGTTCTTCGCTCTCTGGGCCTATCGCACCTCTATGAAAACTTCAACTGGATTCACTCCCTTCCAGTTGGTCTATGGCATTGAAGCCATCCTACTGATCGAGTGTGAGATTCCATCACTCAAACTGAAAGTAGAACTCCTGCCCCACACTTCCGCTAAAGAAGAACGATTTTTGTATCTGTCCAAACTGGACGAAACGCGTCGCGATGTTGCTCTTGCCAATGAGGCACATAAAAAATGAATTAAAAGTCAATATGACAAATCCGTCCACCCTCGGACTTTCATGGAAGGAGACTTAGTCCTTACTTACGACCAAGCTCACGATAAATTGGGGATAGGAAAGTTAGAACCCATGTGGCATGGTCCCTACATCGTGAAGCGTGTCTTACATAAAGGTGCCTACAAATTAGTTGACCACGAAGGAATCTCCCTAGGAGAGCCCCGAAACGGGCTTTACCTTAAGAAGTACTATGCCTAGATCACCTAGCATATTGTACTTTGTACATTATTGTATTTAGTTTTGGTGTGTCTTTTCTTTCGCGTGCTCGAGTCTTTACCATTGCCACTCATGACTGTGCCTGTGTTTTCATGCGCAGATGACGTCTTCCTTTCCTATCTTTTTTGGGTTTGCGGATGGCGCTAGCCGACACACCTTGAACATCGCTTCAGCAGCTTGGGTTATTTACCAATTTGACCAGGTGGTGAGTTCAGGAGGCATTTGTTTAGGACCAGCAACCAACAATATGGCAGAATATCATGCTGTCATTGGATTACTAACCCAAGCTTCCTATCTAGGTATTTCCCGCATCATTATTTACTTAGACTCCCAATTGGTGGTTCGTCAACTCAACCGTATCTACGCTATCTGTAGTCATATCCTGCTACGCTTACACTTGCAAGTTCGCCGTCTCGAACAAATTTTCAATTACATCGAATATAGACACATTCTGAGAGAAATCAATAGTGTTTTGGATTCATTAGCTAATTATATTATGGATCGGTATCTTGCCCACATATAAATATTCAAGGAAAGGAAAATTGTACATTGCATGTAAATTAAAACACATCACAGACATCATCATGTACAAATCATTGGCATAATAAAACTCAAAATTGTGTATATATATATATATATGGCGTGACTGAAATGTTTGCATTACATCAAAAAAGTGTGTAAAAGAGAAAAATATTGGGTCCATCCACCCATACAACATCGTCGAACAAGACATACAAAAAACATGATCACGAGGAGACTCTAACCTCCCCGCGCTATGTTGTGATGCGAGTAGCATACTACTTCATGCACTACATGCCTCAATAGAGAATTGATATTCTCTGGCACCCCTACAGTGTGTCGTTGTAGATGCAAAGGCACGTCCCCCCTCCGCAGAGGAGAGATACCCATCGTAAGGCCTTGGAGGTTCCTCTCAACCTCCCGGAGGCCCACCACCGGTACTGCTAGGTCTGCTACAACTGGGGCGCCGCCATGACGTCCTGGCACTGGTATATCCACTGGGCGCACTGCTCCCTTGTCTGCATGTTGAAAACAAAACATCTGTTAAAAATCTCTTACATACCCGAAAAAATACATATACATTAAAAACTTAAAAAAAAAAGAACCCGACAAGGTATGGCTTAGTCTCGTACCTGACTCATCCCAATCTTTCCCCTCGGGCAAAATCAAGTCCATACTCCCGCGGAATTCTACATCGGCATACGGGAAGTCCTCGATCAAGAGGTACTGCCGCCTCAACCAGGCAAAGAAATCACCAGTAAAGCAGAACTCTGACTCTGAAACTAGACTCGGAGACAGGCTAGTCCACCTCTCCATCCGAGGCTCATCCACTAGTCGTACTTCCAGCGTGATCTAAGGCTGCATCTGAGGGATGCGCTCTAGGAAAAATGAGACTAAAAATGAGCCATAGCCGAACTGCTTCTGACCAGTCCTGCACCGTGAGATTTGTTCCTTCACATTCTAAAGGAACGTTGCACTCCAATTGAACAGTGTTGGCTCCAAACACTGAACACCATAGGCCACCTGTGATCTCGATGCCAAATGAGCACTAGTACTACCGGTCACACTTGTGATAGAAAATAGTATCGACCGGAGAGGCAGATCTCGTATATCTTTGATAGGGATCCTGCCCCCTACCAACCTTGCTCTCGGAACACAATGGCATGCCAGATACACGTCCACCTGCTCAGGTAATTCCCTCTGTCCAGTAAAAGATATAGGGACCCCTCTCTTCGAGAGGCCGGTCAAAAAGTACACATATTCCAACTCGATGGTTTTGAGTTGTATACCAATGCGGAATCCCTGTTCCGCGACATCCCAAAGGCCAATCATGTGCTCAAGCAATAGAATCTCTCTTTTTATTTTTTGCAATTTGAAAAAATTAAGCAAGCCACAGGCCCACAAAGAGACCCGCGTACGGGGACTCTGTAGAGCGGCTAAATCATCCATCTCGTTTTCTCGCTCTTTCCATTCAATCATGATTGCCGAATACACCTACAAAACAAAAAAATCAAGAATTTCATCATTCCCCACGTTTTTGTAATTTCGGCGATTTTCAAAAGCATTTTGAAACATAAAATAAAGTGCCCATGTCATCTAAAAGAAACCAATAATCCTTTTTAATCACCACACCCTTTAATTTTTGCCAAACAATGATCAAAACATGTTAAAAATGCAATACGATCTAAGGGGCTGCGTGGGCAATTTTGAGGAGTTTTTATGAGTTTCTTTTTCATAAAATGGTGGATCTAATCAAGTGCAAGGGTGTAGACATCCTAAAAACCCTTCTCTAACACATTTTTGTGAAAGAATCTCCCCTTTTTATTGATTTTTAAAAGGAGGCCGATTTGGTCCAAAGAGGGGCGACCTAGGGCTTTGTGTTTTAAATAAATAATTTCGTGAAAATCAATTTGAAATCATACAATTGGAAGAGAAAAGGAAGAACACCTACCTGGTTCGAACGGTGAGCAACATGATCGATCGTAGCTACGATAGCGAGAAAAACAAGATTTGATTCAAATTGAGATTCTCCAACACTCCAAAAATCCTTGCAAATGAAATGGTAAATGAGTTTTTCAAACCAATTCATATTTATAAAATTTCATTTTTTATGGTCATTTTGGGTTTCTCTAATGGTGTAAATGGCTTCACTAATCTCTGGTTTATAGTTTCTGGCATCACAGGTTTCCTGGCAGTTCTAATGAATCCCTCACCTTGTCACATTTATGAGCATAGTCTTAGTTCGTTCTCGAGCTCAACAATATGAGAATGTAACTGGGTAAACTTTTATCTCTTTTTCGGACCTGTACAGATACAAACATACAAAAAAGGAATCCCCTGGATTCTCCTTTAAACCCTTTTCATACTCTCTAAATATGAAAATATTGTCGAGCGACCTTGCTTCCTTTCACGCTCGTTAAAAGGTCAGAAAGGGCGTCTTTCGAGCGATAGTTTAACCCTTTTTCAGTCTCGTTGGATTACTGTACGAAAAAAGGAACTGAGAGAGTTCTCTTTTAAGTGTTTTTCCAAACTCTATAATCTCTAAAAACCTTCGAGTTTTCTGTCTTTGGACTCGTTAAAGCACACATCGACAAACCCATATGGGACCGAACCCTTACTTCTTCCGGTTCATTAAACAAAGGAAGAGGAACTTACCGAAGGTGAGTTATATCAAGCATGTGTTATCCTCCTCGAGCTCATTAAATCAAAA
>JZKD02S0033157.1:292642-310686 GCA_000966675.3 Picea glauca
TCACTAGAATGGTTGTCGTAACGAGGAAGGTCGTTATAGAATGGGCCAGGAAGAAATCATGGTTTTTGTGGAGGTGCTACGTGTCAGCCGGAGACACACATTGGGCCCAAAAGTGAGAAAGAATGAAACCATTTTTCCTAGCCTCGATATGCACATGTGCATATTATTCCCCATACCGGGTCGACAAAGTGGCTGCCACACAACCATCCTGCCAACAATTGTCCCCCACTCCTTCTCTCTCCTCTGTCCACCACATCTCTCACTCCCCTATATATTTCTCTCATGCACACCTATCCTCCATCCACTGTTCCACCTGTCGTATCTTCCATTATCATCTCCCGCCACCTATACCACATCACTCCACATCACCTATGTCCTCTTATGCCTCATCCCCTTCTTGTTTCTCCCTACAGTTTCTCCCCAGCCACTGTGTCTCATCCACTTAGACCTCACAAAACCCAGTAGAAATCCCATCGCACCATCATTACTCCAGATCTTGATCCATGTCCATGACTTCTTGGCCATCGCTGCAAGCATCCAACTCAGCTCCAGATGGAAAAATGCAAAGGTTTCCAATTTCCACAGGTGCAATGTTGACTTGGGTCTTCCCAATCCTGAGGAAGCAGTTATTGAGTTTAGTTGATGGTGGTTGAGCATCACTTCCACCATAAATGGAAATCCTAAGAAAGGACTGTCATCTAGTCGACTCATCTGTAGGTCTGTTCTGAAGCACGATTGCGTCTAAATGGGGATTTCTTCTAACAAGAGACTACATGCACAGTCTGACAGGAAGCATGAAGACGTAAATCCTTTAATGAGAATACACGAGCATGCCTCTACTGTAGGAACATAATTGTTTGACTATAAGTACGGAGTTTTTTCATTTTGTAAAAGGTCTTTGGTTGAGGAGAGCTCCCAATCTGTAATTTTGTCCTGTCAGAGCTATTCTCTAGTTATGTAATAAATCTGAGAATATCATGTTAATATAAGTCATCCTCTTTTCCTTTTTCATTTTTTGTCTATAAAACTACTTAAGACACTTGGGCATGGAGGATCCAGTCGAGGATCGTTATGCTGTTGTAATGGAGGTTTGATTATAGAAATATCATGGTCAGTCTTATTCATTTCCTTGTGTTATATTTTTCTTCTCACATTGAATGGATAGGGCATGGAGGATCTAGTCAAGCTATTGCAGTTGTAGGATGATGGAGGTTTGATCATAATGTAGTTGTGACTATGTCCCTTGTAGACATATTTCAGTGTATGAATTTGAGCTCAAGAATTCTCTTGAGCTTGGGTTCTCTTCTATGAGCTGCTAGAAGGCCTGATACACAGAGTAGTGTCATTCACCCTTTCTCCTAAGTCTTCCTTTTTCTCTCACTTTAACTCAATTTATTGACTAAATTTAATGTGGCCCTCATTTCCCTATGCATTTCCTGTCTAGTTCTATGTTGAACATATTTCATTATGTTGAGTTTTGGCCATCGACCATCCAAATTTGAACCAACATCCACCCCAAACATTGATGGGTATTGGGCTTACCTCTGCTGCAATCCAAAGATGAATTTCGATGATAACATTTGTGGCATCGTTGTCTAGGACGAAATTGAATATTTTCCCTGGGATAGAATGACAAAGATTACTAATTATGAAGGTGCATCAGAACTCAGTACATCAAAGATTGCAATTGTGCACCTGGAGAATCCACTGAGGTGACTCCACTATCTCAACTCCATTGTTTCAGTGTGGCTACTTCTGACTACATCTGGTAGCCCTTGAGAGAACACAATGATCAGATCTAGTCTTTGATGGTGAACAAAGACCATACACACACACTCTACACATCATTCACCTGGAAACTCCATGATTGAAGAATCGATTGGCAACTCCACTGGTTCAAAATGGAAAGAATCCTCGCTTGGAGGTTTTCTCCCTTTAATTTTTCTGTTGTTCCTAGTTTTCCCAATGTTGTTCCTACTCCAAATGAATGGAATGATTATTTTCCTATATTTAGAGAGCATAAAGAGGAAAACCCTGATCAGCATCTCAAAGAGTTTCATGAACTCATGAACCAATGGGAGATGCATTAGGAGGATGTATTAATGAATATGTTCATGTTCTCGTTAGTAGGGGATTCTCATGAGTGATATCATTCTTTACCCCTTGCTATCATTTCTTCACTGGGAGAATTCCATGCAGCATTCAATTCTCATTGTCAGAAGTTTTATCCCTCTGAGTTAATTTGTCATAGATGTTGTGAGGGATACAACGACTAAATTCAAGATAGATATTCTTCCTACATAGGCTGTAAGGAGGAAGGAGATTCTCAAAGTGAAATGATGGAGTTGGTGCAGTCTCTTTCTACAGAGTTAGAGGAATTGAAGGCAGAACATGAGAGTTGTCTTTTTGAAGAAAATGAAAAGGATTTTCCATCCCTTGAATCAGATGTTCTTGGTAGCCCTACGAAATATGATGATGAATATTTCATGACTTTAGAGGCCCTACATTCTTCTCCTAAGGTGTCTGATGTCCCTAGATTTGATTATTATTTAGAAGAAGAGAAGTAGAGCCTTACATCGCATTTTGTTGAGTAGAGGATAATTCAGCCTATATATGACAGCTATGAATCATATTTTGAGCTGGATATGTAGGATATCTAAGAACACACAGTGGAGCCTTATCCTCTTTTCCTTAAAGAAGATTATCATGAGGAAATCAACCATTCTTGACCTACAGAAGACACTGAGAAACATGATGAAGAGAATATTTTTCCAATGGGTCATGTTTATGATGATTATGAATCTGACCCTTGGGAGAGCCAAGGAGAAGAACCAAAGAAGCAGCAGAAGGGGCAATTTATCTCTTGTCCAAAGAATATCAATGAGGAACCATCATCTGAGTAAATTCAACCCATATCAGATTCTCATTCGCCTATGCCTATCAATGATATTCAGACCTGCCTGAGAAGTTCTAGAGCAGAATAGGGCTTCTGCTATAAATTTCACAAGATTTTCCACTCATTCTATGAGCCCGTCAATGATTACATGGAGTGGCATTTCCTTCATATCCTGGATCCACCCTATTTTATTTCAACTTCATCCTTTGAAGAAAAGATGAAGGGTGTAATCATTCTACTTTCACGGTTGCATCATCTGATAACGGTCACTGAAAGAGTAAAGGAGCTTCTAGTTAGGAAGTTACTTGAATGGCTATGGTGGAATTTTTCTTTCACCTAGAATTTTGTAAAAATCAATGAGTTTAGGATTGTACATAAATAATATCCTTGGATCCCTTGTAAGTTTGTTTTCATTTTATTTTTTGGCATATATTCCTGAGCAGGGTGTTTTTTGAAGCCTGACTCCATAGCCCAACAAAAGGCAACTGAAAATACAAAAGACATCTTAGAGTCTCGCACGGAGGAATCTATCCCCCATGGAGCCTAATGTTATCCTAAGTCCACCGGAGTTGATGTGACCATTTGGCATGTTGTGATAAGAGGCACGTAGATATAGGCAGATGAGATATGTGCACTCCATATTGATGTTCATTGGCCATATCGGGGCCTCATCATGTGTGGTCATTAAAAACGATAGAGCGGTATGGGAAGAAACTATGGTTTTTGTGGAGGTGCTACGTGTCAGCCGGAGACACACATCGGGCCCAAAAGTGGGGAATAATGAAACCACTTTTTGTAGTTCCAATATGTGCATGTGCATATTATGCCCTATCTTAGGTGGACAAGTGGCCACCCCACAACCATCCTACCAGCATTTGTCCCCCATTCCTTCTCTCTCCTTTGTCTGCCGCATCTTCTGCTCCCCTGTAGCTTTCTCTCTTACACACCTATCCTCCATCCATTGTCCCACCTATCGTATCTTCTCTTATCATCTCCTACCACCTGTACCACTTCACTCCACATCACATCTGTCCTCTTGTGCCTCATCCCCTTCCTGTTCGGCCCACAGTTTCTCCCCAGCCACCGTGTCTCCTCCACTTAAACATCACACAACCCAGTAGCGCACCCATCATTCCATCATTCCTCCATATCATGATCCATGTCCACGAGTACCTGGCCATCCATGCAAGCATCCAACTCAACTCCAGATGGAAGAATGCAGAGGTCACCAATTTACATAGGTGCAGTGATGACTTGGGTCTTCCCAATCTTGAAGAAGCAGTTATTGATTTCGGTTGATGGTGGTTGAGCATCACTTCCACCATAAATGGAAATCTCGAAAAAGGACTACCAGCTAGTCGACTCATCTGCAGGTCCTTTCTAAATAACGATTTCATATGAATGGGGATTGCTTTCGATAGGAGACTGCATGCATAGTCTAACAGGAAGCATGCAAACTTAAAGCCTTTAATGCGAAGACCCAAGCACACCTCTGCTATAGGAACATAATTGTTTGAGTATAAGTATGGAGTTCTCTCATTTTGTAAAAGGTCTTTGGTTGAGAAGAGCTCCCAATATGTAATTTTTTCCTACCAGAGTTGTTCTCTGGTTATGTAATAGATTTTAGACTTTCATGTTAATAGAATTCAACCTCCTTTCCTTTTTCATTTTGTTTATATAAAACTATTTAAGACACTCGAGCATCGAGGATCCAGTCAAGTATCGTTATGCTGCCATAATGGAGGTTCGATTATAGAAGTATCGTGGTCAGTCTTATTCATTTCCTTGTGATATATTTTCCTTCTCACATTGAATGGATCAGGCATGAGGATCCAGTCGAGCTATTGCAGTTGTAGGATGATGGAGGTTTGATCATATTGTAGCTGCGACTATGTCCCTTGCGAACATATTTCAGTGTCTGAATTTGAGCTCAATAATGCTCTTGAGCTTGGGCTCTCTTCTATGAGTTGTTGGAAGGCCTGATGCCCAAAGCAATGTCATTCACCCTTTCTCCTAAGTATTCCCCCTTCTCTCTCTTTAACTCAATTTACTAATTGAAGTTAATGTGGCCCTCACTTCCCTATACATTTCCTGTCCAATTCTGTGTTGAACATCTTTCATGTTGTTGAGTTTTTTCCATTGACCATCCAAATTTAAACCAGCATCCACCCCAAACACTGATGGGTATCGGGCTTACCTCTGCTGCAATCCAGAGGTGACTTCCAGTGCTAATAAGGTACCTAATAGAAACATGGAAATCCAAAGAAAAATTATTGTAGAATTATTTAGCATAAGGAAACATAACAACGAGAACAATAATTATAGGGTCCAAAAAATGACACCTTTATTGATTATGGAAATCACTATTCACTTGCCTCTTTGAGGGGGAAACCTATGATAGAGAAGATCTCAAGTATAAATGATTTCACAAGAAAACTTTTACAATTCTTTCTACCTTTGTAAATACTATTATATTCTCAAGAAAATTTTAGAGGAGGAAATTCATATAGGAGAAACCCTCTAGTAATTCTTCCTATAATAGTTGTTTTAACATTATTACATAGGCCTTATTTACTAATGGTGGCATTTATTACATATAAATAAACATTATTCTATCTAATTGAGGGGTTAGGGAGGTTAGGGTTGTAACAAGGCCCTACCTCTTCTAGAGTACACTATGGAACTAATCCTCACTTAAAGAACCAATGCCTCATTTAAAATCAAATCAAATCACATTCATGGATGTTTTAAATATAAATTAACAACAAATAAGTGTTCTTATCTTCATTCAAAAACTAAAAAATTACATAGTACTCTTCTTCATACAGATAACACTATATTTATAATAGAATACATAGTTTATCAGGAAATACATCAGATCCAATATATTTGAGTTTGTTACAATCTTATAATAATCATAACTAAATGACATGTGATATAATAGACCGCAGGTCTTTGACATATCATTGAATTTGGATCTAAATGATGACACATGATTCCTTTATCTCTCTATGTAACTGAATCTGTAGTTTGAAAAATATTCACAAAATCTAGAAACCAATAGTGAATCTGGATGAAATCTAGAGGTTGATGGTTGATCAAAATGTAAGGTACTAGAAGGAAATATTTAAAGAAAAAGCACAATTATTATCACAATAATTAGAAAAAATAATGAAATAGTAAGCACAATGATGCATTAGATCCAAAAGATTATACCTTTATTATCTTGAGAGAAACATTCACTTACCTCTTTGAGGGAGAAACCTCCAGCAGTGAAAACCTCAAGTACAAATGATTTCACAATACAACCTTTTCCATTCTCTCTACCCATATTTATACTATTTATATATTCTAAAGAACATTCTAGAAGAATAAATTTCTAGAGGTGGAACCTTATAGTAAGTATTCTTACATTAGACGTGTTCACATTATTACATAGGCCTTATTTACTAATGATGACCTTTATTTCATAAAAAAATATATTATTCTATCTACTTGAGCAGTTAGGGAGGATAGGAATACTAATGGCTAGAACCAAATGAAACCCTCTTCATCCAATTCAAGGAGACTAGTTTGAATCTAGAACTTAGTTCCAATCACTTTCTTTAAGAAAGAAACATAAAAAATTGGATGGAGCTTAGAGTGACTATGAAGGGATAACTTGTAGGCCATGGGACCTACTTGATTGAGGATTGTATAAGGGCCATAAAAATTTGGATAAATTTTCTGGAAATGATATTCTTTGAGGGAAGTTTGCTTATAAGGTTGTAGAAAATGAAACACCTGACCCCTTCAACAAAATGGTGTTTGGAATGACATTGATCAACATTTTTCCACGGTGTCAAAGGCAATAGAATGGGGTATGCCATGGAGTTTGAAATATATTGTCCATGAAAACTTGAGCCACAATAGAGGATTTGAATGGGTGTTGGAGGGTACATAAATAGAATATTTGGAAAGGTAATTGACTACAATTATGATGATTGATTTATTTATAGATTTAGGTAATATGAAAATGAATTCCATAGAGATATCGATCCATATAGCAGGTGGAATAGGGAGAGGTTGTAGTTTTCTTGGAGTTTTGATTGTTTCCCCCTTGTTGTGATGGAAAGTATCACATTCAAACATAAAAGTTTTTATGTTGTGCTTCATGCCTTCCTAGAAAAAGGAATGTTTGATCCATTCATATGTTTTGTGAAATCCATAATGTCTTTATATTGGTGAAGCATGAAATTCAAAGAAAACAATGGATTTAAAGTGAGATTGTTTTCTCAAATGTAGGAAACCTATATAGTGAAGCTCCTCATTTTTACAAGAGTATCTCGAAGATGAATTAGTTTCTTGTTGCAATTTTTGTATCAGGATAGAAATTTTGGGATCTTAGAACCATTCCCGATGATATTCCTTTAACCAATCGACTACAATGAGGGAGAGTGAAAAGAGGGACCCTTGTTCTTCATATTTTCTAGAAAAAGCATCAACAACCACATTATCTTTTCCCTTCTTGTAAATAATCTCACAATCATAGCCGAACATGTTTTTCAACCTCTTTTGTTTCTCAAGGGATGAAATTATTTGTTACAAAAAATATTTGAGGCTACGATGATCAATTTTAATTTGGAAGCATTTCCCAAGTAAGTAAGGATGTTATATATCTATTGCATGCAAAATAGACAAAATTTCCTTTTCATAGGTGGATTTTCCCAAGTGTCTCTCAAAAATTTGTTTACTAGTGAAGGCCAATGGTTTACCTTCTTCCATGAGAACTTCCCCAATGCCTTTCCAAGACAAATTACACTCCAAAACAAAAGTCTTTTTGAAGCTGGAAGGGCCAGAACTGGAGTCATACACATAGTCTCTTTCAAATATTGGAAGGATTAATTGGTATCCATATTCCAACTAAAGTTATTCTTCTTAAGGAGGGTATCCATTTTGATCAAACTTTTGATAATATCCAATTAAACCCACGAAACCTTGTAAACTTTTAGGAGTTTTAGCGAGGGGCCATTTTTTCATAGATTATATTTTCTTTTGATCCACATGGATACCATCCTTACCAATAATATGGCCTAGGTATTCAACTTCAGAAGCTCCAAAGGCATGTTTAGACTGTTTGATAAAGATTTAATGCTAAGATAATAGATATAAGACTTGATCCACATGGGCAATATCATATTCCCAAGTTTTACTAGAAATGAGGATATCATCAAATGAGACTAGTAAAAAATGACGAAGGAAAGCATGGAAGACATTATTCATGAGGCTTTGGAAAGTGGAGGGTGCATTGTACAATCTGAATAGAATACTACTACATATTCAAAAATTTGCGATGAAAGTAGCCTTTCATCGCAAAAATGAAGACAAAGATTGAAATTTATCTCTTTTTTTAATCAACCCGTGTTCATCGCCCATGAAATGAACTCTACCTTTCATTGTAAGTGTAAGAGTGACGAAAGGAAGAGTTAATTACAAGTGCAAGAGTGATGAAAGGAAGAGTTTGTCGCATGTGCAATGATACAAAGATTACCATTGCACTGTTCAAACAGTCATCCAACTATTTGACAAAGTCAATGTTGACTTGGTCAACTTTCATCAGAATGGAAACGAAACAAAATATATAAATATTTAGCAAATTAGAGATGCTGTGACAATCTTAATATAACAACGACATTTCAGAAAAAGTATTTTTGTGCGAAAGAATGGAGGAAAATATTAGAGGTGGGAAAAAAAAGTAAAGAGGGTGAAAAGGGTGATGGTAGATTTTATTTCCCTTGCAAAATATGTTGTTTTACATGTCTCGTAATAATTTTAATAACAACAGCTAAAAAACATTGTAGGAAATATGGACACACTAATGGGGGATCGAATGAATATCATCCCGTGGTAATTAGATATATATTCATTACCTGGTTTATATTTATTTTTTTTAGAAAATTATATATATATATATATATATATATATTGAATATTTTTTATGTTGGGCATATTGTCATTGATGTCAACAGATGATTTCATTACACTATAATGATGAGTTGGTATGAAAAAAATGCAGAAAACAATTATTAAAAGCTCAAAAGAGATGACGTATAGGAGTCATTCATTATCATTTTGGGACAGTCTAGGACTGTCATATTGAGGGAAATTCAGAGGAATTATATCTCAAGAAATAGATCTGAGGCATGAGCTTCGGGAAGTATCTCGATCATTGGATCAATTTTAGTGGAAGGATAAAGTAAGAAACAAAGTGTCTCGAAGTAGATGCAATCCGTATGATCTAAGGAATAATTTAGGTAATATCCTGACCGTCGGATCAAGAAAAGTAGGATAGTGGTCAACTTTGGCGCTGACCACTTCGACAATAATGGGCTGAGAACATGTAATATTACCCGAAGGTTGAAGTCTTGAAGTGGACATGAGCCATCCAATCTGAGGAACACTTCGGATAATATATCGACCGTTGGATCGAGTAAAGTGGAAGGATAGGATAAGAAAATACCAAGGCCAAATCCCTAGAGTCATGAACTCCTGTTAACCGTCAGATCTGGAAAACCCCTCAATCGTTGATCTATTCAGAGTGCACCAAGATAGAAGTGGTCAATTTCGGCATAAAAGGGTTGAGAAAATGTAAATTTACCCAAAGAGCCAAAGGACAAAGTCATTATCAATCGTTGATCTAAGATAACTTCGAGATCATTATCAACTGTCAAATCAAGAGACAGCCAATTCAGACGTTGACCCCCGAAGTCCTGAAGTTAACAAGGACCATCCACGCAACCTTTGATTAATTCATAGTCGTTGATCAAGTACAGTGGAAAGATAGAGTAAGCATAAATCATGAAGTAACACTAATCGTTTATCTACTTCGGGAGAATTCTCAGCTGACGATCAAGCATAGTGGAAGGATGGCGTAAGTGGGGTGTTAACTGACATCAAGTGGTCATCATTGCTTTATGACTTATTCGGTAGGTAATCACTTCATAGGAATTGCTACTCCAGAATTTAGGAGCCACATATAGTCGAAGTTACGAAGTGAATGAGAACCGTTCATCCCAACTCTTGATTAATTCATAATCGTCGATTGTGATTGAAGCCTCTAAATAAGTAAGGATTGTCCGTTCATGGAAGATTAAATATGGAATACCTGATCTACTAGTGAAATCCATATACACACTTTAATGAAATCTTCTTTGGGAGATTTGAAAGATTGCAAAGGCCTAAATTCCCAAAGGATAAGGTACCATAGAAAACGGTCCCAACACTGTACATATGGGGGATAAAAATAAAAGGGAAAAAGAAGAGGCATCGCTTAAATTAATAAGCCCGTGGTTCTATGCCTATGGTCATATGAAAATGGTTTGAAGGAAGCACCTCTACAGAACTTGATTTTTTCAATATTTGCAGAGACATGGAATGGAGTTTAAAAAAAAAATCGATCCATACCTGTGATCGATTAACGAAAATCACTCTCACTAATTTAAAATAATTAACAATGATGTTTGAATAATAATAGTGATTATTCTTAGTATTAAAATGAAGAGGTGCGATGGTCCAAACAAAGGGACATAATGTTTCATAGCTCACACCAGTTGGAAAAGTATATAAATGAGAAAGAGTGGTGAGAAGAGTCTCTGAAGTCAAGATCAGAAGATCAAATTAGAAACAAAGTCCAAGAAGAAGAACATGTGGTTCTTGTGAAGTGAGGGTGTAAGGGAGGAGCATGGAAGGATTCATATCCTTACTAAGAAAATTGTAAAGATAAGGGAGTTGGAGATTCTTAGGATTGGCTCCCTAAAGATGACGAAGTTGGTGCTTCCTAGGGTTGGTTCCCTAAAGACTAGGGAGTTGGTTCTTCATAGGGTTGGTTCCCTGAAGAAGGGGATTTGTGTCTCCTAGAGTTGGTGCTCTAAAAAGGATTGGTGTCCTTCACTATTCGTTATAAAACCTTGTAATTCCTGTTAAATATATTTATATAATTGATTTTTCATACAATTCATTGTTGATTTATTTTGGTAATCAATAAAATATAAAAAGTAACTAATAATTTTTAAAAAGGGGTAATACTGATTCATCCCCCCCCCCCTCTCAATATTCCAACAATTGGTATTAGATTCGGTTCCTTCATCACAGTCTAACAAATGGAAGGTAGATCCTGAATATGGATCAACACGAGGGAATGTCTAACAACAAAGAACCATTGTTCAATGGAGGAGGCTATTCTCTATGGAAAATAAGAAAGAAAAACATATTGTTGGCTCTTGGTTTTGATATTTGGCAATTTGTTGTAGATGGTTACACTACACCAACTACTCCACCCAAAGATGTTGCAGGAAATAAAATTTGTAATGACAACTCAAAAGAAGTTAATGGAATTCTAGGAAGGTTGACAAATTCTATATGTGTGAAGGTTATGCATTGTAAATCAGCCAAAGAAATATGGGACAAGTTGGACATTGTATATGAAGGAGATAGAAAAGTCAGGGAAGCCAAACTATAGACCTATAGAACTCAGTTTGAAAATATGAAAATGAAAGAAGAAGAAAATATTGTTGAGTACCTTCATTGGGTAGATGCAGTGGTTAATTCAATCAAAGCGATAGGAGAAGAAATTACAGATAAACCTATTTTGAAAAAAATACTAAGGTCATTATGTATGAGATATGATGCAAATATTTCTACAATTGAATATAGATCTAATCTAAACACACTCACATTTTATCATCTTCATGGAATTTTTATAGCATATGAAATGAGAACAGGGAATGATAAATCATCAAAAAGAGAAACAACTTTTAAAGCATCTAAAACAAACATGAGTCAGTTGAAAATGAAAAATTATGAGTTATCAGCTATATCTGATAAGGAAATTGCCAACTTCATAAAGAAACTCAAGAAAGGGACAGAGAAATACAAATAAAAGATTCATCTAATATGTTTCGACTGTGGAAAAATTGGACACTTTGCTAATAAATGTCCCCATCGTAAGAAGGAAGAAAGTGATGACGAAAGAACCTTCAATAATCAGAAGAAAATAAACACTGATAATAAAAAGAAGTTCTACAAGAAAAATAAAATGTTCTTTACTCAAGAAGACAATAGTTCATCAGAATAAAATGAAGAAGATGAACTAGATCTTCTATTTATGGGAGTAAAAAATCAATATGATAAACAGTCAGAAGATAAAGAAGAAGTTAACTGTGAAGAAGAAATCTTTAGTATAATTGAAGAACTAAGAAAAGATAAAAAACAAAAAAGAGTACTAAGGGAAGAGATCTTAGATATTAAAGAAGCTACTAAATCAAGAGAGAGAGAAATTTACAAAACCATCAAAGAGTCAGAATAGACCATCAATGACTTGAAGTCTGAGCTCCTGGAAGCTAATAAAATTGAAGAATTCATTTTACAACAACTTAATGATGAAAACAAAAGTATGTGTGAAACTAGAAGCTGAGATTAAGCTGCTAAAAAGTGAAATTGAGAAAGTAAAGAAGGGATCACAATTTGAAAATAGTTCAAGGATCTTGAATGAAATTCTCAGTATTCAAAGGTCACCAAACAACAAGATTGGTTTGGGATACACTCAAGACTCAACCTCTACATCACAAGAATCTTTCAAGAAACTAATCAGTTACAAAGATACTCTGAAAAAGTCATTTAGAAAATAAGATAATGACACAAAGATGATACCATTGAAAACTATTACACATAAAAAGAAATCAATACTCTCCACTAGAGTAAAATATAACAAGAAAAAATTCATCATAAGAAATAGCCCTAAATATTTATTTATTGCATATTGTTACTCTTCTAATAATTTTGGACATAAAGAAGTACACTGCAAAGCTTATAGACAATACAATCATAGAAATGTCCAAATATATAAGAACAACAAGTATAGTAAATAAAAGAGAAACTATAACTCATTCTCTCCTTTGCAAGACTTCAATAGTGAATGCCAAAAATGCAACAACTATGGTCATAAAACAAGTGATTGTAGATTGCCAAAATATGATAAAAAGACAAATATTCCCCTTAATAAAAAAGAATGGAGGAAAAAGAAAAGAGAGTGTAATGTAGCATTATATGAGAGAAATCAAGAGTGCCAATGGTATATAGACAGTGGATGTTCCAAACACATGACTGGAGATCAAAGTAAATTTCTCAAGTTAAATAAGAAAGGAAAAGGAAAAGTAACTTTTGGAGATAATATGTCAGCCAAGATATTGGGAAAACGCATTGTTAGTTTAGGAAACAATAAAACCAAAGAATAAGATGTAATTTTGGTAGAAAATCTCAAACCAAATCTTCTAAGAGTAAGTTAGACTTGTGATCAGGGTCACATACTTAATTTTGATACTTAGAAATGTGAAATAAGAAAAAAGGACACTGGAAAGCTAGTGGCAGTTGCACAAAGAACATTTATCAATGCGTACATCCTCGATATATAAGAAGAAGAAAAATGTTTCTTAAGCCAACTAGATGAAATTCGGCTATGGAATAGAAGTTTGGGACATTTAATCTTTGACAAATAGATCAAAGCCAAGGAAAACCAGGCAGTTAGGGAGCTACCAAAAGTGATTAATCCTTCAAATTCTATTTTTAAACATTTTCAAATAGGAAAGAAAAGAAGAGTTAGGTTCAAAACAAAAGAGCATTCCACAACAAAACCATTAGAGATTATTCACACAGATCTATGTGGACCTACTAGAACCAAAATCAATTATGGTGAACATTATGTTATGTTGATTGTTGATGATTCACAAGATTGATTTGTTTATATATAAATATCTTGTAGAAAATGAAATAGATCTAAAAATTAAGTGTCTAAGATCATACAATGGAGGAGAATTCATCTCTAAAGAGTTCACTTAATTCTGTGAAAACCATGGTATCAAAAGATAGTTTTCAACTCCCAGGACTCCTCAACAGAATGGAGTGGTAGAAAGGAAAAACATAACATTTCAAGAAGCTGAAAGAACTATGCTAAATGAAGCCAAACTTCTAGACAAATTATGGAGAGATGCAATCCACACAACAGTTCACATACTTAATAGAGCTCAGTTGAGACCCAATCATGACAAAACCCCTTATGAACTATGGTTTGGGAGGCTATCCTCTGTAAAACACTTTAGAATTTTGGAATTAAATGTTACATAACGAATGATGAAGATAACCTAGGAAAGTTTGACCAAAGATATGATGAATGAATGTTCTTAGGATACTCATGGAATAAAAATGCATATATATGTTATAATCTCAGACTACTAAAAATAATGGAAAGTGAAAATGTAAAAATAGATGATCTAATAAAGGGAATATCTCAAGGATTTGATAAAAAAACTCAACAAGAAGATGATTATATAAAATCTCAACAAGAGTATGATGATGTAGAATATCAGCAAGAAGATGATGATGAAACATAGGAAAATGAACCACACACTGATGAAGAAGAAAATGAAGAAACTCCCTTGCCAAGAGCTCCATCAAAAAGAGTTCAAAAGAATCATCTTGAAAGCCAGATCATTGGAGATAAAATTCCAGTAGTGGAAACAAGAAGGAAACTAGATTTTGACTCAGAACAAGCAATGATATCCCTAATTAAACCTAAATCAGTTAAATAAGATGTCAAAAGTAAAGATTGTATAAAATCAATGAATGAAGAACTATATCAAATAGAGAAGAATCAGACTTGGGAACTAGTTCCAAGACCCAAGAACAAGAATGTGATAGGAACTAAGTGGATCTTCAAGAACAAATTAAATTAAAATGGGGAAACTATAAATAACAAAGCCATATTAGTCTGCAAAGGATATTCCCAAGTAGAATATATTTATTTTGAAGAAAATTTTGCTCCAGTAGCAAGACTTGAGGCAATCATAATGTTCCAAGAATTTTCATGCTTCAAAAATTTCAAAATCTATCAGATGGATGTCAAATCAACATTTCTTAATGGAACACTAGAAGAAGTCTACGTTGAGAAACCAAAATGATTCATGTTATCATAAAATCAGTACTATGTGTGCAAACTAAAAAATCCCATGTATGGTCTTAAGCAAGCCCCCAGAGCATGGTTCTCTAGGCTTGATCAATATCTACAAAAAATGGGATACAAGAGAGGGACTACTGACAACAACCTATATATCAAAATTGAGGATCAAAACATGATTGTTGTGTTAGTTTATGTAGATTACATCATATTTGGGAGTAATATCACTACACTAAGAAGAAAATTTGCAACCAAAATGCAAGAAGAGTTTGAAATGTCTATGTTGGGAGAACTGTCATTTTTCTTAGATTTAAAGGTAAATCAAACAGAAAATGGAATATTTGTTTCCCAAACCAAATATATCAAGGAAATGATGAATAAATTCCAAATGGAAGCCAATAAACTTATGGGTACTCCAATGGTCACTGGATGTAAACTAAGTCTAGAAGATGACTTACCAAAAGTAGACCAAATGATGTATAGATCTGTGGTTGGAAGTTTTCTCTATTCAATAGCAACACGACCTGACATTATGTAGGTTGTAGGACTCATGGGGAGATGTCAATTTGAAACTAAAGAAACCCACTTAAAAAAAGTAAAAATAATATTCAGATACTTTCATGGCACCCTATAACTAGGATTATGGTATCCAAAAGATAAAGACTTCAATCTAACTGCATATATTTATGCAGATTGGGAAGGTAGCATAGATGATAGGAAAAGAACCAGTGGAGGAGCATTTTTCTTAGGAAAAATTATGGTAGCATGGTAAAGAAAGAAACAAACATCTACATCACTCTCTATATAAGAGGAAGAATACATTGTTGTTGCATCTTGATGCACACAAGTTCTTTGGATGAAGCAAACTTTAGAAGACCTACAAATAAAATATAATGATCCTATTACTATTAATTATGACAACACTAGTGCCATAAGTATCTCTAAAAATCCAGTCATGCATTCGAAAACCAAACACATCCCAATTAAATACCATTTCCTAAGAGATCAGGTCACCCAAAAAATGGTTAAAATAGTGTATCTAAACACCAAAGAACAAATTGCAGACATTTTCACAAAACCTCTACCCTAGAGTTCTTTTGAAAATCTCCAACATAAATTAGGAGTAATTCAAAAACATCATTAAAAATCGAATGGTCGGGGGCAGAAAAGAAAGATCCCTTATTCCATTAATGTTAAAGGGGGAGAGTAACTTCGAAGGATAAAAGCATCATCACAGGGGGATTTTGTGTATGAAGTTAATGTGTTGCCCTTGAAATGATAAAGGGGGAGACTTTTGGACATATTTTCATTGATGTATTTTCATTGATGTCAAAATCTGATATCATTACGTTGAGAACATGTAAATTCACCCGAAGGTCCAAAGGAAAAAGTCACTCTCAGTTGTTTATCTAAGATAACTTCGAGAGAATTATCAATCGTCATATCGGGAGACAGTCAATTCTGGTGCTGACCCCTGAATTCCCAAAGTAAACAAGGGTTGTCCACCCAACCTTTGATTAACTCATAGTCGTTGATCAAGTACAATGGAAATATAGAGTAAGAATAAATCATGAAGTAATGCTAACCATTGATCTACTTCGGGAGTATTCTCAACCAATGATCAAGCATAGTGGAAGGATAGCATAAGTGGAGGTGTTAACCGACAACAAGCGGTCATCACCTCTTCACTTTAGAGGAATTGCTACTCCAAAATTTAGGAGCCACGAATAGTTGAAGTTCTGTAGTGAACGAGAACCATTCATATCAACTCTTTATTAAGTCGTAATCGTTGATTGTGATTGAAGCCTCTATATAAGTAAGTATCATCCATTCAAGAAAGATTAAATATTGAACGTCTGATCTACTAGTGAAATCCATATATGCACTTTGGAGAAATATGCTTCAGGATATTTGAAAGGTTGCAAAGTCCTGAAGTCCCGAAGGATGAAGTACCGTAGAACACAGTCCCAACAATGGACATATGGGGGATAAAAAGAAAAGGGAGAAAGAAGAGGCAGAGATTAAATTAATAAGCTTGTGCTTCTGCACCTATGGTCATATGAAAATGGTTTCAAGGAAGCACCTCTACAGAACTCAATTTATGCAATATTTGTAGAGAGATGGAATTGAGTTAAAAAAAAAAAAATGATCCATACCTATGATCGATTTATGAAAATCACTCTCACTTAATTAAAAGAATATGTTTGAATAATAATAGAGATTATTGTTAATATTAAAATGAAGAGGTGCGATGGTCCAAACAAAGGGACACAATTTTTCATAGCTCACACTAGTTGGAAGAGTATATAAATGAGAAAGAGTGGTGAGAAGAAAGTGTCTTTGAAGTCAAGATCAGAAGATCAAAACAGAAACAAAGTCCAAGAAGAAGAATAACTAGTTCTTATTAAGTGAGGGTGGAAGGGAGCAGCATGGAAGGATTCATATATTTACGAAACAAGTTGTAAATATAAGGGAGTTGGAGCTTCCTAGGGTTGGTTCCCTGAAGATGAGGGAGTTGGTGATTCCTAGGGTTGGTTCCCTGAAGAAGGTGATTTGTGTCTCCTAGATATGGTGCTATAAAAAGGGTGTCCTTCACTATTCGTTATAAAACCTTTTAATTCATGTTAAATATATTTATATAATTGATTCTGCATACAATTCATTGTTGATTTATTGTGGTAATCAATAAAATATAAAAAGTAACTGCTAATTGTTAAAAAGGGGTAATAGTGATTCAACCCCCCCTCTCAGTATTCCAACATGTTATACACACTAATTTTGCATGATTTTTTGTAATTATAAATTTAGAGTTGCCCCCTAATTTTCTGCAGAATGTTGCACCAAGTAGTAGTAGAAATGATTTTGTACAAGTTGAAGAACATGAAGAAAATGAGGATATCATGGAAGAAGATGATGGGACAAATCAAGTTAATGATCCCATGGAAGAAGATGATAGGACAAATCAAGTTAATGATCCCATGGAAGAAGGTGATAGGACAAATCAAATGATCCAATATTTTTTTTCTCAATCGGATGGGGATGGGGACTGTTAAGAACCCAACATCAATATAGCATAGAAAAACCTCAGGAAAAGTACTCAACGCCTTGAAAAAGAGATAATTTTAGATAATAAGCCTCTTCGAGGGGGAAACCTCCTTTTAC
>JZKD02S0033157.1:314073-332568 GCA_000966675.3 Picea glauca
TAAAATTACTAATCTAAATTACAACTAATGGCCTAAATCCGACATAAATAAAATAACATTACTAATCTAATATGCCCCAATTAAGGGGTAATGAGCCAATATTAGGGCTTAACAGGGACACTGATGGTATTTATGATGGACCTCTATTAGAAAAGGCAAATAAATGACTTTATAAAGGCTCAAGAGAAAATCTTCTCTCTACTACATTGCTACTGGTGAATTTAAAGGTTATGAATCATTTGTCGAAAACTTGTATGACACAGATCCTAAGGTATGTAATATGTTTCATCTCATATACATAAATGTTGAATTTTTTCTAATTTTTCTAGTGTTAATTAATGTGTAAAATAATATTGTAATATTTACAATTAATATTCTTTACATTAACTAGTTAATTGTTATGTTGTAGATTGTTAGGTGAATTTTTGTTACCATTGTCAAATATTTTACCTCGCACATATTGATATTTCATGCCATTATGAAAGATATTGGAATGGAGTATCAAACTATAGATACATGTCCTAATAATAATATTATCTATTATGGACAACATGCATAAAAAAAAAATGCCTACAATGTCTTATCAATAGATATCAAACCGATCAAGTAACAAAAAAGGTGCCTCGAAAGGTTCTTCATCATATTCCCATAATTCCACGTTTGCAGCGATTGTTCAGGTATAAAAGCATAGAACAATTTATGGATTATTGTTGGCCCTTGGTTATAGAAGCAAGTGAAGATTGAGGAAGAAGAGTGAAGTAAAAACTGCGTGGAAGGCACATTAACTGAGAATGGGTCGAGGTGGTCAAAGAAGCAGAATAGAAGGATCGAAGTAAGAGAAATCTATCTATTGTAAGAGAAGATCGAGGAAGACAGATAAACAAACAATATGGATCGTGGAAAACTCAGAAGGCAAAAAAATCCACCATCGGATGCTTTGGAGAACCTCGTGGAAAAGAAGGAAGAACAGGCTGGTGAATCCATTAAAGCACGGGTTGCATGGGACCTAGGGTTTTAACACCTAGGGTTTTGTATCTAGGGTTTTGACACCTAGAATTATTTTATGTAATGTATAAATAAAGTTCTAGAAGACCTAGGAGGGTTCATTCGAAGTTGTATTATGTTGTTGATGTTGATTGATTAATGGTGTTGCATGAGAGAAGTCTTGTGTTGTGAGAGAATTCTTGTATTGTAAGATCTTCAACTGAGTGCGAAGATCAACACTGCAATTGGGTGCACAGGGAGAGGAGAGAAGAAGAGAGAAAAAGAGAGAGATCTACAAGCTAAGTGCGCAGATAGAACTGTATGTTTTCATATAATATATCAAGAAATGAAATCATGTGGACGTAGTCCTAAGGAGAGGGTGAACCACACATATCTGGTTGTTATATTTGATTGATGTTGTGTTATTTTTTATTTGTTACATATTTTATTGCATTATGGTGTTAGATCAGAGATATCTCTTGGATAGTAGGCTTAAGAGAGATAAAGAATACTATATTGTTGTGTGTTGTTGCCCTAGATCCACTTTGGATTTCCTCTAGTTGTAGAATTGTGTGTCCTGCAACCCCCTATTGCTACTTTGGGTGAGACTGCATTTGCTTCACAAGTGTTTCTGAAAGGGCCATTAGTTAGGGCTTGTTGGTGCATTGTTAGAGTTGAACCCTGGGTCTACCCCTGTGCCAACAAATGATTTTGCTGCCGGGACCGGGATCTTCTTGAGGGAATGTCAAGGTGGTTTCCATAGAAGAGAGAGATTCAGAAGTGGATAGAAGAATAAGAAAGTGAATTCATCGAAGCTCAGAACAAGAACCCTAGAATTAGTACATAGGATTGGTTGGGAAGGTATATATTTACTAATATACATGAAATTTTCTTTGGAGGAGTTCATAGGGAGCTATACGAGTGGTTAGCCATATTAGCAGATACCCAAATTGAAATCATATCTAGACCACCTATGTTTTGGACATCGACGTTGATCAAGAAGGTCAAAAGAGTTGATAACATCGTGTCAAGAGAAGTAGATCACTGGTTTGATATCACTATTGGAGGGTACATTAATGAGTTTGTTATTGACAAAGTAGAGTTATATATCCAAGCAGAGAGATATTTCTTTAAGGGACCTAGAGGAAAATTTTTTACACTTTTTGAAGTTGAAGATCAAGATGCTATTGCATGAGAAGAACATATTGAATATATAGTAATTGGTCAGATTGAAAAGATAATGTTCAAGAACTTAGACAATGACAACGACACAGAGGTTGGACACATGTGCAGTGGGAGAGAATTCAGAGAGGTCCCTCTAGTGAACCTGTTTGATAAAAATCACGAACCACTAGCACAGAACAAAGGGTTCTACAATGGGGAAGAATAAGAGTTGTTGAACAAGGAACATTCATAGTCCATTAGGGAAGAGGAGAGGAATACTAAAGAACCTCGCCGAGAAGAATCAGTAACTTCAGGGACTGCGCCTACCATTGAATTAAGTACTACTACTCCTCCTATTATTTTAGAAGCATTAAGTAGCTAGAGTAGCTAGAGTTATTAGAGCCTTGTTACCAGTAGTTCAGTACATACTCAGTCAAGAAACCTATGAAGATCTATGGAAAATGAAATGAGGTAACCTATCTTTAGAGGGGACAAATCTGAAGATCCTAATAAACACTAGTTCTTATGTGAAGTTGTATGGATTATTAAGAAAGTCAATGACAAAGTTGTTAAGAGAGCTCAGTTTAGTACTACCTTGAGAGACTGCGCACAGATATGGTACATGAAGTTTGTTAAAGGAACTATATAGCCTAAAATACTTAATGGTATCAAGACTGTCTTGAGTGCAGAATTCAAGAAACCCAAGTCAGAGTCGCAGTGCATTACAAAACTGAAATAAATCAAGCATAAAGTAGTTGAACCTGTTTAGGGGTTTGATCAGAGGTTTAAGACCTTAACAGGTCATTTGATCTTTCATATTCTAGATTAGCAGAATAAGGAATGGTTCATTGCTTCCCTCTTACCACACATCAAAGTTCCTCTGATGCAACAAAAGGTCACTTCGCAGGATGAGGCACTGGAGATCACCATGAAACTAGAATCAGCCCCTATGGGAGAATCCAGCTCAGTTATGAGTCAAATTTTGAGTCAGCTAAATAGATTATCTTTGCAGGTCGAAGATATGAAGAAAGAAAAGGGAAAATATAAAAGAGAATACATTTGGTGTATCATATGTAAATCAGAGGACCATGACAAGGATAATTGTCCCCTATTTAATGAGTACTTGGCCTTTGGAGCTCTGAGCCCTTTGAAGCAGGTTACTCTACCCTGGTGTGAGGTATGTAGAAATAAACATCGCCTTGGTTAATGTTATTACATGTATAAATATGTCCAAACACCTACCAATATTTACTATACATTCTGTAAATATGTGGGGCATGATGAGAAGGATTGTAAGGATTTTGACCTCTTTCATGAAAGGTCAAGAGATACATATAGGATTCAAGGAGAAATACATAAGGAGGGAAATGCTACGCAGTTTAATTCCCTAGGAAGAGGAAAATTCAACCCTCGCGGTGGATTCATAGGAAGAGGACGAGGAGGAGGCATGGGTCGGGGTAGAGGTTAGATTATTTTTTATAACCATGCTCAGCTAGGTCACTTGGCAAGGGACTATTAGAACCCTTGTACCACTTGAAGCTACTGCAACTCATTTGAACATGTTATTGAATATTGTCTGATATTGCTGGAAAAACTTCAGGAAAGACGGTTTGGAAACCAACAAGTGAAAATCATATCAGTGGAGCCTCATGGAGAGGATCCCAGAGTCGGTGTTATCACTAGAGGAGACGTTGTTACAGAAGAATATAGGGTGACTCCAAAAAATACTAGAGAGGGATCAAGGATCAGAAGGGTTGTAGAGAAGACACAGTTGTTTGGTCCAAGGAAGGAAAAGTAGATGTTCAAAGAGGCAAGAAGAGAATTTGGAAGAGGACTTGCCTCTTCATCTAAGACACAACCAGAAGTGAGAGAATGTGGAATGGCTCTGGAATTCGATCAGTCTACCTCACTCAAAGAAGGAAAAGAGGTAAGAAAGCTTATGGATTTCTTATATACTTGCATTAATTTGATTAAGGATGAAAGAGTTGTGCAATGACTACAACACTTGATCATAAAATATGAGATAGGAAGGGTAGATCCTCTGTTGAATAAATAATTACATAAAGTATCTAAAAAGAGAAGGACAAACAAGGAACTACACCTTAATGCTCAGATTGGATACTATGGCATAGATTATGTGGTCCTCGACTTAGGATAAGATGTTAATGTTATGATGAATAAGACCTGGGCAATGATGGGAAAACCTAAGTTGATTTACTCTCCTATTAGGCTTAGGATGGATAATAAACAAGAAATACTACCCTTTGGAATATTGGAGCATGGTCGTGTGTACATCGATGGGGTAAGGACATTTGCAGACTTTGAAGTGATTGAGATAGTTGATGATAGCTATCCTTATCCTACATTATTAGGAAATGATTGGGATTTCAACAACTCGATTGTTGTTGACCTAAAGAAAAGAAGAATGACATTTGAAGGTGATATCCTTAGGGTCATTTCACCTCTTGATCCTGATGAAGGATGGAGATACACATAACCCATCAAGGAAGAAGACTGTGCTTATGAACTAGAGAATATATATAAATTGACAGCAAGACAACAAGATTACATTAATCCTATGGCGGATGGAAATTTAATATGGTGAAGTGAAAGTGCATTCTCATGAGATTCAAAATAAGTATTAGAGAACTAGAAGAACATAATGTATGAAGTTATTGTGCAAAGGTGTGCCAAATTGACTAGGGAGGTTCATTGGATTGGTACAAAAGTAAGTAATATGCCCACGTTTGATGGTTTAAATCATTTAGAAACATTATTATTGGAATTTGAAGAAATTGTACTAGTACAATAGAGGTTGTTGGCACTGGATGAAGCCTTGAAATCAACGCCAAAAATATGGTGGGGAACACACAAGAGGAACATCGTAGAGTGGGTACAATGTTGCACTTTGATGACAGTACAATTTTCAGACCAAGTCAAAGGGTGAAAAGTTCGATAAATAGGTCAGAGTTGTACAAAGGACCATGTGCGGAGTTATGAGGAGGCCTGGAGCAACATTCCTAAAGAACAGTGGGTGCATAAGTTCATTAACACTTTGGATACTATGCTTATCAACTAGTATCTTCGAGCAGAACTGCACCTCACCACTTCATATTAGTAGGGTATGAATCAGAACTTTATAGCTACATTTTTATTTGAAAGTCAGTTCCCCACATTATATCAGGTGTTTGCACCCAATTTTTCACTTGGTGAGAAAATAAAGGGTGCTTACATGCCCAGTTGGGTCTTTCTAGGCATGACAGCTGTAGAGGAAAGAGTTAGAAAAAGAACAACAAAACTATAAACAAGAATTAAATTAAAACAAACTAAAACTATGAGCATGTGGAAAAAGAAATAACAAACACAAAAGACCAATATCACCAATGTTTTTAGGCTGATCAATTGATGAAATCCAAAGCACAATGAAGAAAAGGAACTGTGGTTCCTTCTTCCTCCAAAGGAAGGCTCTTGAGGCCCTCACAAACTTGCTCTCCTTACAATAAGAAAACGAGAATGATGGTGAAAGAAATACAAGCACATTCACTCAATGGAGAGGTGAATAGCTCAATGAAATGGTGCTAATGTGTTATTGTCAAGGAGTGAGTCCTCAAAACAATCTAAGAAGCATAACATTACATGAAATTCCTTAAGAAAATGATGTTTCTTCATGGATTTTTATAGCATGGCATTGGGTGATTATGTAACTCATTTGAGGTGTGAAAAGGGGCTCTTTAGGGCTCAATTAGGTCTTTGAACAGCCTACCATGCGGATTCAGCTCAAATTTGATCTCAAATAGGCTTGGGATCTGATCCATTAGTGGTTGGGAGGCCAACCAATTTCAATAAATGCGTCGTTTAGCAGGTGCGCGGGTTTTTTCGCCAACAGCCGCACGTCGTGCGCATATGCGTGAATGGTACATTGTTGTTACGTGCATATGTGTGCACACCTAGATTCTGTAAAGCACCCTTCAATTTTTGGTTACTTTGTATAGTTTTTGACCCTTTTGCAATGTTGTGAATGTGATTCAGTGCCATGAATAGCTTCATTCCTGTTTTGACGATGTTGAGTTCTTGTCACCATGTGCGGACAAAATTTCAGTGACAACAGATGCCCCCTGATGGATGAGGTTAGGAGCATACGTATAGCCGAAATCCATCAATGTTTCTTTTATTGAGAATGTTGTGGTAAGGGAGAGAAAGAGTGGGACTGTGTAGAGCAATCCTTTGGAGAAGAAAGGAACTGGTAGAACCCGACCTTCCAGAAGCTACGTAACAATATACAACTATGTACAAACGAGGCGGGCATGCCCCATGCTCGTGTTATGTAACTCTGAAAAATACGACTGAAGTGTTGGTGTAGACAACTGCAGCGCCCTCGGGGGCGGTAATGATAAAGGAATAAGACAATTTTGCAAAAGAACATACTCTGAACAATAGGAAATGATCGCGGTAATAAGCAGCGACGATGATGTGGGAATTGGTGGCCCGACCGAGTTCAGAGGTCTTCGGCAAATGATAATAATAACTGCAATAGTTGCAAAGTAAGACCCATCGTAACATGAGAAAGTGTTGGCATCGAATGTTATGGGGGTCAACGACATCAGGGAGCAGTGGTGTTTCCCCCTGTGCCATCAGAGATCTCTCATTAAATGTAAAATGAGAATCAAGATATTGTCACCCTTTTGGAAAATTGTGCTGATGTCGACAAAAGGGGGGCACGACTCCCAGAAGCAAAGGGCTCCATGGAATCTAATGAGGTGAGGAAGTGGCAGAGGCACATGGATGAAGTCAAGAAGTGGGAAGACTCAAGATTTCCCTTGGCTGGAGGATGTATGAGATAAATAGTGGCTGCAACTGTGTGACAAGGTCGAGTGTCAGGGGGACACCAAGACCGAGGGTAAGTTGTGCCAGAGGCAGGACAAGGTGAACAAATCCAGAGGGTAGAGGTGAGTGACCTGTGGAGTACTCTAAAGATATGGATGATGCCGGCAAGGGTATATGATAAGTAATGCTCCAACCAAGGGTGACATGGGTTGCGTGTGGCCAAAAGAAAGCAAGTCGCCAATGGTGACGACCAAAGAAAATGTAATGACTGGAAATAAAGGCATTTGTACAATAAATAATGAATAATTTGGGAAAAATGTACAAATACAGAAATGGGTGCCCCAGTGTGAAATGAGTGTCCCAGGGGGGGGAGAATTTTTTTGGAAAACTGATGAAGGGTGGGGGCCCCTTTTGTGAGCTTTTGTATGAGGTAGGTGAAATGAAGGGAGGTTTGTAGATGGGAAAACTGATGGTGGATGAAATGGAGGGTTCATGATCCTGCGGAGGTGCAGGTAACAAAGATTAGAACCATAAAGTGATGATCTGGGAGTCCATATGGGAAGCTAGCAAAATGAGGAGAAGAAGTATGTGGTTGATCTGCAACATGATGAAAGACTATTGGGACTCCCATGCCTAAAGGGTAATGAAGAATAGCATGAGTGTCAAAAAGTGCCAAAAGGTGCTATGAATGGGACAACTCATGTGGGTGAGAATGCTGTCGGGTTACAGTACTGAAGATGCAAATGGAGGTGTGAGTACTACGGAGCCGGGAATGATGATCCTAAAGGAAAATATCAGAGGGTGTGACTGGAAATGGAAATGAAATACAACGGGGGAGACTACATGCTAGTGCTTAATATATATACCTGAAGGGGTGATGTCGGTGACCGATAATCAAGTACTTGTGCACAGAACAACCAAATACCCAAAGTGAACTATATTTGAAGAGAATCAAAGATATGAGCATGTATTTGACAAATGTGACTATCCGCGTGCGTACCTGACCATGATATGGAAAAAAAAGGTGCCCTGGGGGACTAGGACGAAAAGTGACCCCGGGACAGCCGTGATGTAGGCGGCGGGATGCTAATCCCGTGGCTGAAGACGGTTTGAAAAATGGACACTGTGGGCTCCCGGAATGTTGAGTGGAAGTTTGGCAAAAGGCCTATATATAGCTGTAGGGCCCATATTGCCACCTCATTTGTACCTGCTGCTACAGTGACTGGATGAGCAGATTGCAGAGGAGATTTTGAGTTTCAAGGAGCATGAGGTATCTGATCGACGGTGTGCGAGTCTCAGGTTAGTGGTTTGATCATCCTGCATAGAAATAGGTTTCCAATTTTTTGGCAAGGTAGGTACGGGGGGGCGTACAGGGGTTTTGAGGGGTTTTTTGGTAGGTTGTGGGCCCACATACGTGGGTGATTCAGTGGAAGGTGCGCATACGTGCGTGCCTGTCCACTGAATACACGCGCATTGGTGCGCGTGGGGGAGAATTTAAGGCGCGCCTTAGGGGCACGCCTGTGAGGTGGACAAGCGCGCACTAGTGCACGCCTGTGGGGTGGACAGACGTGCACCAGAGTGCGCCTGTGGGTTTGATAGGCACGCCCTAGCGCGTGCCTGTATGGTAAATAGGCACACTCATGAGCGTGCCTGTGGGAAAAACAGGCGCGCATACGTGCGCGCCTATATAGTGAACAGGTGTGCATGTGTGCGCGCATGTGGGTGGTAAAACCGCGCCTAAGAGGCAAGGTTGAAGGGTAAAAAGGGAGTCTTTTTGATGCATTGGATGGTTGCATAAGCTGATATAGGACTCTGTGTTGTGTGCAGGTGGCTAGCAGTGACTATGGATGTCCGGTGGCATGAGCGAGATTGGTCGCAGTTGCGAGATGTTGTGGCCAATGGAGGGCCTGCGATTCGAGCGGCTTTAGAAACCATTGGGTTGCTAAAGTTTTTTGAGTGACCATTGATACAGGCACAGGATTATTTACTGCAGTTCCTGCTCCAGATGTGGAGTCTAGATCTGCACTTCTTCCTTGTGCGAGGAGAGCAGATCCCCTTCACTGCGGTGGAGGATATATATTTTTTGACTGGGCTCCCCTTCCGGGGAACGCCGCTGCCGGAAGAGCCTATGCTACCGAGGGATACACACCTGGATGACATCGCCCAGCGATATTGCTCAGGCGAGAACTACATGTCTGGGACTGTAGTGAGTGTGAGTGGACTAGATTCCCTGTTGCATCATTGCATAGCGGCGATGATTGTTCACGTATATGGGTCACTTGCGACCCAACGGATTAGTGGTGGACAGCTATTGGTGCTGGAGAGGGTGGTGGTGGGCCGTGAGCACTTCACATGGGGGCTTACGCTGCACGCGTGGATGATCACGCAGTTGGACCGTTGTCGGTCCACGGGTACCGGAGAGCTTGCTTTCAGCTCAATCCTGGTAGCCTGGTTCTTGGAGAGGGTACCTATGCTGCGCCCGAGGGTGCTACTAGAGGCACTAGGGGCACGAGAGCCTTGCTTGAGGTAGTGGTCATCAGTTTTAGTTTGCCACGGTGATGGTGAAGGTGGGCATTATTTCATCGCGCAGGTGGCACAGATATGGCAGCAGATGTCGCAGGTCATACTGCGGTACCCCTATGCTGGGGTTGACTTCCGGGGGGACCCAGACATGGTGTTGCCTCCTGGGGAGGTTTTCGACCATCGAGGTATGATGTGTATTTGTATGTTTTGATTTATGTTAGATTTTGATATACCAGTTTATATGTATGATGATAGATACTGAGACGATCTATTGTTTGTTGTTTGGTGCATGTGCAAATGTAGCACCTCGCGGGCGCGAGGTGGAGTGGCAGAGAGCGTCGGTTCAACGAGAGCCGGACAGACTATCGCGCGGGGAGAGACGTCGGCAAGATGAGGCTGCGGGGACCCCAGCAGAGCCCAAGAAGGCAGCGAGGAGGCACCGGTTAGATGACCCTGGCGTAGGGCCATCACATGCCCCTCCGACGGCGGCCGGAGTTGATGTTGATGACATACGCCGTCGTCTGGATATGGTGTTGCAGGACGTTCCTGAGGGCATGTGGATCCGTATCCAGGATGAGGGGTTCCTGGATCAGTACATAAGATTACCGTCACCATGGCGGGGTATAGTGCGATGAGTAGCTGTGCTCGCCGCGATGACGAGTGGACGTCTGCCGCCGGGGCAGGAGGGTCCTGCAGGTGTTCCACCACCACTGCCTGGGGCAGGTGGTGGTGGGCCACCACCTCCTCCTGAGGGAGGAGAAGCTAGGGGTGCGATAGAGGCACCCTGATGTATGATGTATATTGTAGACCTTTTTTATAGGCTGGTGAGCCGATTGTTGTACCGAGATGTGGCACTGGCCTGCGGGCCGATGTATTTTTTGTATGTAAACATTCAGATGACCGTAGAGGCCTTGATATATATATATGAGTATACACCTTTTTGAGATCTTGATGTTGTTTACATATGTTTTTTGTTGATGATGATGATGTTGTCGATTCTACCTATATGCTGTGACAGGATGTATGAGATGTTTATATATGTGTGGCTTGATGTGATATATTCCAATCTAACACCATGTTAGCTATTTCATCTGTTGTTTGATTCAATTGTCTTGGAATATGTGTAAATGTAATGGAATCAAAATGTCGAGATAATAATCTAACTTGCAGGTATTTGCGAAAGAGGCACGAATCGTGTACGCGGTAAACATTGTTGAGCTGGAGAACGACTAGTTGAGAGTCGAGGAAAATGCTAAGGTGACGAATATAATGACGCTGGGCGTCGGCCAGGAGGACAATGACCGCAGTGTATTCGGCTTGGTTGTTGGTTGTTGGTCCCAAACAAATGCCGCTTGAATGTAGCATTTCATGTGAGGGGGTATATAAATCCCAAGCCGCCGAAGTGAGATTTTGTGTCCAATGGCTAGCGTCGTTGGCATACCCAATGTGGTAGGCTGGTGGAACAAGCATCTATCAATACCACAAAGGATAGTTTAGATGAGAGAGGTGAGAGAAAAAAGATTAAAAAACACTAGAAAATGAAATAACCTAAAGTAGCCTGACTACGTTTAAGCATAAAATTTCTTGAGGTATAACCCATTGACGGGTTCCTTGAGTGAGAGGCCTTCGGGGGACGCCAGGATGTATGCGCCTTTGGTGAGGCAATGTTGGATGATGTAAGGGCCATGTCAAAGTGATTCGAATTTTCCATGGCCAAAGGTATCATGAGCGATATCATAGACCAAGACAAGGTCGCCTTCGCGGAATGAACGAAGGTTGACATGGTGATCAAAGGTAGCCTTGGATCATTTTTTAGCTGCCTCGTTGTTCTGTAATGAAGATCGACAATCTTCATCCAGCGACTCCAAGTTCAACAAGCGCTGCTCCATTGGAGAAGTGTCAGGTAATAGCTCAATTGCAGTGCGTAGGGTGGGAATTTCGCACTCGATGGGAAGAGTTGCCTCGATCCCATGGACTAAATGAAATGGCGTGAAACCTGTAGCGGTTTTTACTGCCGTTCGATATGCCCATAGCACAGAAAATAACATATGATGCCAATTGGTCTTATGTTTATTAACCGTGCGCTATAACATGGTCTTGAGGACTTTGTTCACTGCCTCGACCTGTCCATTTGACTCAGGGTAATATGGTGAGGCAAACTCGTGAGAGAAGCCTAACCGAGAAGAGAGTTCGACGAAGATCTCATTCTCGAAGTGTTTCCCATGGTCTAAAATTAGTTGGAGTGGTACTACAAAACGAGATATGACGTGGTTGAAGAAAAAGCCCGTTGGAGTGTCAGCGGTGTTGTCTAAAGTGGGCATAGCTTCAGCCCATTTGTTGAAGTAATTGATGGCGACAACAATGTATTTGTGACCATTTCTTGAGGGGGGATTACAAGTCATAAAGTTGATGCCCTATTTACAAAAGGGGCTCGCAGTAATGACAGGGTGAAGAAGGGAAGGGGGGGCTCGGGCTTTGTTGGCATAGAGCTGACATTGCTCACATTGTTTCATGGCATGAATGCAATCGTGAAACAGGGTAGGCCAAAAATAACTAGCTCGAATAATCTTCTGAGTTGTGGATATACCCGAAAGATGGCCCCCACAAGCGCCGCTGTGGCAGTCGTTTAAGACTCTGTCGGCCTCGTCAATTGTCAAGCAGCGACAAAGGATGGTGTCAAAGCCCCGCCGATATAGGATGTTGTCGATAAGGAGATAGCGGGGGGCCTGATGGCGAATGCGCCGACGATCATGTTGTGATAAATGGTTACCGAACTTTTGAGTTTGTAGGAAGACGAGAAGGTCGCCATACCAAGGATCATTGGAAGCGATGTAAAAGAAATGTTCGTCGAGAAAGTTAGTGTTGACGGGGGCACTAGGTGTGTCGGAGGGAAGGGCCATGACAAGTTCATCGAGGACGAGGGCCTTCTTACTCTTAGGTTTTGAGAACTCGAGGTCGTACTCCTGAAGGATAACTATCCATCGAGAGATTTTTTTTTTAACTTGGCGACGTATGAGCAAATATTGCATAGGGTTGGAATCTGCAACGACCTTGGTGGTGCGAAGCAGAATGTAATGGCCCAATTTCTGGACTGCGAGGACAACTACAAGGGCCAGTTTCTCTTCGTGTTTATACTTCAAGGGTGGTCCCGAGAGGTTCTTACTAACGTAGTAAATGACGTGTTCACGATTTTCATCTCCGAGCTGGACGAGGAAGCCGGCTACTGATACAGCTGATGCTGATACGTAGAGGATGTAGTCGCGATTGTAGTCAGGTGCACTAATCAAAGGTGCATTGGAAAGTGTTGCCTTAATATCATCAAACGACTGTTGGGCATAGTCATCCCAGTGAAAGGGGATGTCGTGACGTAGTAAGCGGAGGAAACCGTGTGCGCGGATGGCATAATCAGGAAAAAAGTGTCACAGAAAGTTAGCTTTGCCCTGTAGACTCTGCAGTTGTCATAAATTCCGAGGAGGTGGAATTTCGGTGATAGCTTTGACTTTAAGGGGGTCCATGGTAATACCGCTTTGGGAAACGATAAAACTGAGGAGGCGCCCTGCGGTGACACAGAATACAGACTTGAGAGGGTTCAAGCAGATGTTGTACTGGCGACACCGTTGAAAGATGGTTCGTAAATCATCAAGAGGCTAGGTGCGTTTCTTGGATCGAGCGGTGAGGTCATCCAAGTAGGCAAGGATGATGGCAGCCAAATCATGAAAGATGTATGTCATGGCCCACTGGAAAGTTGCGCTGGCATTTTTGAGGCCGAAGGGCATGACACGATAAAAAAATGTACCCCACGGGGTAATGAATGCGGTTTTATATTGATCGGCTGGGTGAATTTGAATTTGGTTATATCCAGAGAATCCATCCATAAAGGAAAGAGCTTCGTGGCCGGCGCAGTCGTCGATAATCTGATCGATGAAAGGCGTTGGGAATTTGTCCTTTGGACATGCGTTATTGAGATCGCGAAAGTCGGGGCAGACGCGAATAGTGCCCTTTTTTTTGTCGACGGGTACAAGGTTGGAAACCCATGAAGTGTAAGCGATGGGGTAAATAAATTCGGTGGTACATAATTTGTCGATTTCGGATTTGATAGTCGTGGCCTTGGATGGGTGTAGTGGTCATTATTTCTGGCGAACTGGTGTGATGTCAGGCCAGGTGTCGATGTGATGCTCGACAATAGAAGGATCGAGGCCAGGCATTTCTGTGTATGACCAGGCGAAGATATCCCTGTATTCCTGGAAGAGGGCTTTGTATGCGATGATTTCCTGAGGAGTGCAAGCGGCTCCAATGATGATTTCTTCGACAATGCCATCTTTAATGGAAATGTCAATTTTGATAGTGGGGGAAATGTTAGCCAGGTTACCTTCTTCAAAAGTGTCGGGTGTAGGAATGGGATTGTTGAACCAGTCGATAGACCCAAATGGGATAAAATCTTTGGTTTCGACCGCGTAAATGGGATTGTGGCTAGGAGGCATGAGGGCTTCCTGCGGAAGGAAGAGAGCACGATGATGTAGTGCGTCCCAGGGGAAGTTTGGGTGTTGTATCTCTTCCAGTATTTCTTCGTCACATTGGAAATGATGGGAATATAATGGATCATGAGGAGTGATCTCAGTAATAGTGGGATTGCCCCCTGCTGAAGAAACAGAGGGGGTATCGCTAGGAGAGAGTGAGGGTTCACTCGACATAAACCATATATTGAGGTACTGAGGGGCACCCATAGTGGTGGGATGGAGATTCTCCGTAGAGGGATGATCGGGAGAGTTGGGTGGGTTATGGGGAAAATCCTCAGATGCGTCATCCAAGAACCAAGGAAGCATTGGGAGAGCCTCGGGTTCGGGTGAAATGACATGAAGATCCTCGAATGGTGAAGTGATGTCAATGATCGCCTCTGTGGGTTGGTGATGCATGTCCACTTGAAGTTGCCTATATGTCAGGATCATAGGACACTGGTATGTAAAATGTTCTAATGAATCGCAAAGAGAGCAAGGGATTCTCATGCGTTCATTGACTGAAGTAGTGACATAACGAATGTCAGTGATACTTGTTGTGGAGGATGTAGCAGGGCGTGGGTCGTTCGGAAATTTCTGGCGTACAGCAGCTAATTTCTGGCAGAAACGTGGTAGTGTTGGGCAATGATGGGTGTAGTGGCCATATTCAGAACAGATAGCACACGCGAATTTGGTCCTCAACCCTTTACTACTGGAAGGTTGGGTGGTAGCAGTAGGACTAGCAGTAGTGAAGGGTGTTGTGGGAGTTTGATTGATTGGAATCAAATTCCGTAATTCTAGTAGTGATGGGCAGTTGTTGGTTTGGTGACCCTCTTTCTCACACAATGCGCAAGGTGGTGGAATGCGCGGAGGAAGTGGAGTTGTGGGCTCCTTCTTCTTTCTCCTGCCCCTAGCTGTAGCATGGGGGGTAGGGATTATGGGGGGAGTGGGGGTGAGGACAGGAATCGTCATGGGGAGGCCTTCCTGTGGATGAGGGACCATCTCAGGTGGATGTAAATACCACATTGGGATTGCTAACACCATATTGGGTAGTGTGAGCGTTGCGGCTACCTGGAAATATTCTATACCGGGTGGAGGGTAAAAGAAGGGAATTTGAGTGAGGGGTTGGGGAACTGTCTCCCAAATGGGATTAGGCCCCTGAGGGGGTGTGGATTCGTGGACTGTGGGGATCGACGAGTTCGCAGGAGGCTCCTGTGTGAGTGATGTTGCGACTGTTGAGACGTCAGGAATGACTGAAGCCTCCTGAGGAGGATGAGCATCCTCTGTGTGAGTTTCGTTAGAGGATACGACGCATAAATGATTAGGGGGAAGGAGTGGTGGTGCTCCATGGTACGTCCCTAACAAGGATGGATCTTTGAAAATACCAAGACCCATCTCAACGAGTGGATATACGTCTTTGTTGGTGTGAATAAGAGGAAGAATGTTATCGAGATTGGCAGATGGGTTTGGCTCATAATGTGAGACTTGGTCAATGGTTACAATCTTCCCATTGTGTGGGAACATGATTGTCCTAAAGATGGATGATGCCACTGCCTTCATAGCATACATGTAGCTACGTCCAAACAAGATATTGTAATCGAGCTGAGCGTCGATAACTTCAATGTCAATGAGAATCGTTTTTCCCCCGAGTTCTACGGGGACATTTTGGAAGAGCCCTTCAGGAGATGATGGTTGTCTGTCATAAGCTCGTAATGTGATGGTGGAAGGTATGAATTCCGGGGCACCAAGTTTCTGCCATACTGTTTTGGACATGATGCATGTAGATGCCCCTTTATCGATGATACACCGATGGACGTTGATGTTCTGTATTTTTACTGGTATTTGAATAACAACTGCGGCGGGAAGATGTGGTTCACAGTTATCGAGGTCGAAGGTGATGAGTCGAGTATCAGCAGGGTCGACTGCCCCCAAGGTAGAAAGTAGTGATTTCCACTGAGTGGGACAAGTCTGGAGGACTTCCAAAACTGGCATGGCAGTCGAGGATTGTGCTAAGTCATCTACCAAGCTGTAATTATGTGCTGCCCTAGCCTGAGGGTTGTGGACATTCATGCGCAATGGGATGCGAGGGATGTGTAATGGTGGTTCGGTGGAAGGGTGAGGGATCACAAATGGAGGTCCCGTCGGTGTAGTGTTTGTCTCTGGAGAGGTAGGAGTAGACTCAGCTGGATACTGACGATTGCGTGTTTGTAGAAGGATTTCTTCCTCAGTGGTGAGGAGAATCGTTCGGTCTGCTGGATTGTTGGGTTTGTGGTATTGACCCACCTGAGGTGGGGGATGCTACGTGTCCTGTTGGGTGTTTATCACACATTGATGTGGGATAGTATTTTGCAGTACGGTGGGAGGGGGTTGTTGTGCATATTGTTGTTGTGCCTGCTGAGGGGCAGGTTGCACTGGGGAGGGGGGAAGGCTCCATGAGTCTTTCAACCTTTTAAAATCAGCGATCTGGGGGCAATGGTGAGTGTAGTGACCGAACACTCCACAAAGAGCACAAGGGTGGATGGTTTTAACATTATACCGCCCTTGGCGTTTGTTGTTATTGCCCCCTAGGGGTTTTGGTTCCCTTGATTCTGGTTACCCCCAGTGGGTTGGTGCTGTGGGGGTTGATTCCCGCCTTGACTAGGGTTGTTGTTATTCCTATTCCATCCTTTCTTCTTGGAATTGTTCGAAGGGTTGGTTGTAGTCAACTATTCAAAATTTTGGTATTGTTGAGCAGCAGATGGTTGAACAAAATTTACCCCCGCATGTGGGTGTGGGGGAGCCATGGGTTGTGGAGGACCCAGAAACGGGAAGTATGGATGTTGTGGTGGTACTGATCCATAAGGTACATAGGAAGGCTGAGTGGTTTCACTAGTACTATAGGCTGATGTTGAAGGGGTGCCACTGTTTGTGGGGATAGGTGGATGTATGGGGGGTGTCGGTGGTGGTCCACAAATGGGTGGAGGTATAGCAACAGGGTATGCCTGTTGATAAGGGGGTGGGGGGTAATAAGGAGTGCTCCCATATGCTGGCGAGTATTGAGGTGTTCCATACATCATTGGTGGTTGGGGTTGTGGACCATGGTGCGTGGTGGCACCTATTAGTCCGTCTGCTGAGTGAGACATCCTAGGTTTGTCCTGGCCAAATGGCACAGGTTTTGGAAGATCAGGAAGTACTGTGTATAAGTATCCTGACTGTGCATAAATGAGGTCATATTGTTGAGCTTTTTTGATGGCTTCCTCTTCAGATTATGGGAAGGTGGAAGCTACATCCTTACCAAGGAGAGCGACAAGTGATCTAAGAAACTAGTCAAGACATTGTTGTTTGGTGGTTTCTGCTTTACACAAACTACGTCGCCTAAGCCACTCATGAATGTGGTCAGCGATGTGGGTGGCTGAGGTCTGTTTGAAGTTAGATAGTATTTCTAGACTGTTTTCATGGAGGATGGGTAATTGGAAGAAAGTTAAGAATGCTTTGGCCAAGGACTCAAAGGTCGTATGAGACCCTGATTTTTCTTTGACATACCATTTGGCTGATGGGCCAGTAAGTGTGCGTTCAAATAATCGTAATCTGATAGAATCGTCCATAATGCTATTAGAAGAACACCATAAATGAAAGGTCATGACATGGTTGGCGGGGTCATCCCCTGCCTTCCCTTCAAACTTTGGTATGTCTAAAGGAAGTTTGGTTGGCATTGCAGGCCATGTGGCGTCATGCAATATAGGATCATTGGTAAGCTTGGTGAGATCCGGTATGTTGAGAGAGGCCAAGTATGGCATCTGTAGTGGGGTGGGAGGGTTAGCTCTAGCCATAGTGTGTTGTGAACCTAACCCTTGATGGGGACTAGGTGGGTTGGTGCTCCCTCCTTGAGAGGAAGTGGGTCCTTCGCTTCCGTGCAAAGGAGAGAGAGTGATTGTATGACCTTGGGAATTTGACCCAAGTAATGTAGAACCAAGCAAAGCCAATCCTAAGATAGTGGCACTCACAGGAGTGTGTGAAGGAGGTACCGATGAGAGGGTACAACCAGATACTCCTCCTAAGATAGGAGGAAGGTTGAGCAAGCGTCGTGAACGACGGGGGTCTTGTGGTTCCCCAATGGTGTCAGACTAGTTGTGTGAAATGTGTGCAACAAGTGGTGAGAGAAATATAGAAACAAGAGTCTTTTGTTGTAATTGTTTACACAATATATATATCAAAGTCAAACTATAATCAGATGTGCATCATACATAAATGAAAAAGAAGCATATATGTGGGTAAGATGGTTTTGTCCGCGTGGGGGAATAAAAATAAAGCAAATTCTCATGTCCTAGAAGACGTAACGTCCTTCTTCTCAAATAGCACTGGACCTTCCAATAGTACTCAATAGTGGGGTCTGAAGTCACCGGAAGAGACACAAGTGAAGGATGAAATAACTGGTTATAATGAGGGGTAGAGGGGGCAATATCCCGAAAGAGCTGGCGATACTTCCCAATAGCCACACAAAATCCAATCAAGGTGCGATTGCAGCCCA
>JZKD02S0033157.1:335226-354228 GCA_000966675.3 Picea glauca
AATTTTTGGTTACTTTGTATAGTTTTTTACCCTTTTGCAATGCTGTGAATGTGATTCAGTGCCATGAATAGCTTCATTCCTGTTTTGACGATGCTGAGTTCTTGTCACCATGTGCAGACGAAATTTCAATGATAACATCAAGATTTACAAGTTGTAAGACAAAAAGTCTTTGAGGAGGCACCTAACCTCCCTTTGGATCAAGAAGAAGATGAATGGACTGCACCTCTTCAGAAATTACAAGGTTGTTACAATATCAATGCCAATGACGATGATGATCCTAGGAATGTGAAAATCACAGAAACTGAAGGACGGAGAGACATAGAAGGGCCAGGGATTGAATTATCTTTCATTGGAAATCCAATTAAAATCAAGAAAGTTAATATTGGAATAGAGAAAGAACCTAAGTTGGCCAACGTTGGAGATTATTGGGATGATGCTACTATTGATAAGATTACAAAATTACTGCATGAATATCAAGACTTGTTTCCAACCAAGTTCACAGACATGAAGGGCATTAAAGGGCCCATAGGAGAAATGAAGATCCCTTTGAAACTAGATACAAGTCTAGTCAAGCAAAGACCCTACAGACTGAATCTCATGTATAAGCAAAAATTTAGGATTAAATTAGATAGAATCATGGAACCTCTTGAAGAATCAGAAAGGATTCGCTTTATGGTGGTCCAAGATAAGTAGTCAATAGAGATCAAAATCTGTGTATATTTAAGGAAAATGAATGATGCATGTTTACATGATCCATTCCTTACATCGTTTACTAATGAAGTGCTAGATAATGTAGGAGGACAGGAAGTTTACTCCTTCATGGATGGATTTTCAGGTTATCACCAGATCAGGATTTCTAAGGAAGACAAACATAAGACCACATTTGCAAAAGAATGGGGTTCTTTCCAGTACACTGTGATGCCTTTTGGATTGAATAATTCACCAGCCATATTTTCCAGGGTGGTGGTCGAAGCATTCAAGGATTTTTTACATAAAATTTTGGAAGCATATTTTGATGATTGGACTATTTTTAGCTTATTGAAAAATTATATTGAATGTTTGAGACTAATGTTGGATAAGTGGAGACAATGTCAGATTTCCCTAAACATGAAGAAGTGCATATTCCTTTCACCTTTTGGAGTATTACTAGGACACATTGTATGTAAGCAGGTGATGTTGATAGATCCTTCCAAGATTTCCATCATTATTGATCTACCTCCCCCTACTTTAGTTAGACAGATGTGTATTGTGTAGGGACACACTGGTTACTATAGAAAATTTATCAAGGGCTATGCACAGATAACATCACCCATGGAAAATATTTTAAATAAATATCATCAGTTTCAATGGTCAGAGGAATTCCAGAAGAGCTTTGACACACTAAAGCAGAAAATGGTTATTGCGCCTATTCTAGTTTTCCCAAATTGGAGTAAGGAATTCCATGTTCATGTTGATTCTTCATCTATTGCATTAGGATTAGTGTTAGCACAAATAGGAGAAGGAGATATTGACCACCCGCTATCATTTTCTAGCAGGAAGCTCTCTACAACTGAAATAAACTATACCACTACCGAAAGAGAAGGATTAGCTATGGTGTATGCACTGTAGAAGTTTAGACACTACTTGTTGGGAGGAAATTTTAAGATGTCCATTGATCACTCTACATTGAAATACTTAGTCAACAAGCCATTGTTGGGGGGAAGAATATGCATATGGATACTGTTATTCCAGGAATATGATTTTGAGATTGTGTTCAAGCCAGGGAGAATGAACAAGGGACCTGACGACTTGTCTAGGTTAGAACATGGAGAGGAACCTACTAGTTTAGAGGATACACTACCAAATTCACAACTGTTAGCCATTAGAAAAGTTGATGATCAATTTGTTGAGATAGTCCAGTACTTTTCTACAGGAATGACACCCCGTGAGTATACAATCATTCAGAAGAAACAATTGGTAGTTCGTGCTGCATATTTTTCACTTATAGCTGGACAACTATATAATATTGGACCAGACAAGATTTTGAGGAGATGTGTTATGGAAGTAGAAAGACCATTGATTTTGGTAGAAGCACATGAAGGCATCGCATGAGGACACTATGCAGGGAAATAAACAACACATAAGGTTCTTAGAGTTGGCCTCTGGTGACCTACTTTACATAAAGATTATAAATAATACTATAGAGCCTGTGATGTATGCCAAAGAGTGGGAAAACCTTCTATAAGAGATGAGATTCCTTTAGCACCTCAGCTAACTTTATAGGCATTTTAGAAATGGGCCATTGGTTTTGTGGGACCAATTAACCTACCAAGAAAACACATAGGAGCTTGATACATCATCACTGCGATAGAGTATTTGACCAGATGCATAGAAGCAAGAGAAGTTAAGCACTGTAGTGAAACTACAACTGCACGATTCATATTTGATGATATCATAACCAGATTTGGATGCCCAAAGATCCTTATGAGATATCAAGGTACACATTTTATTAATAAGACCATTGAATCCTTGAATCAAGAATTTGAAGTTCACCATCATAAGAGAACACCATACCACCCACAAGTGAATGGTATATTCGAAGCTTTCAATAATATCTTAGAGACAACGCTGACGAAGATTTGCAGTGTGAAAAGAGATGATTGGGTTTTGAGAGTGCCAACAATGTTATCGGATTATCGAACCACTTGAAAAAAGATGACAATGAAGACTCCCTTTAAGTTAGTTTATGGCCTGGAAGTAGTGGTACCTATGGAATATTTAGTTCCTAGCTTACAAATTGCAGCGTTTACAGATATGTATAACATAGGCGTTGTGCAAGATAGGATTGCACAATTGGTGGAACTAGAGGACGACGGGTTTATTGCAAGATTTCATCAGTAGTTACAGAAAGAATGAGAAAAGGCCTACCATGACTGACATATCAAGAAGAAATAATTTAAACAAGGAGATATGGTAGTGGTATATGACAACAATTTCATGAATCATCCAGGGAATTTCAGGACACATTGTCTTGGGCCATATCAAGTTTTCTATGTTACAGAAGGAGGATTTGTGCAGTTGAAGACTCTGAATGGAGAATGGAAGGAAGGTTTGGTCAATGGGAGTCGGTTGAAACTATACTATGACAACCAGCTACCTCGCAAGTCTTAGTAAGAAAAAAGGAAGAAGGGTCTAGGTACCAGGTGCAATTGAAATTGGGTAGCAGACATAGAAAATATAGTCTACACACAATAGGGAGGGACAGAGAAGAAATAATAGCCTTCTTCGTGCAATCTGCAGTCGAAGTGTTACCAAAGGTTCAACCCTGCAGTGACTATGGAAGAATCACACGTGAGTGTCGGGGGCTTGTTGTCCCTTGGTTATGGAAGAAAGTGAAGATTGAGGAAGTAAATGAAGTACGAACTACACGGAAGGCACATTAAACAATAACAGGTCGAAGTGGTCAAAGAAGCAGAAAATAAGGAGAGAAGAGAGAGAAAATATATCTGTTGTGAGATAAGATCAAGGAAGACAAATCAGCAAAGAAGATTGATCATGGACAACTCATCAAGCTGAAAAATACACCATCAGATTATTTGGAGCACCTCACGAAAAATAAGGAAGAACAGGTTGGTGAATCCATTAAAGCATGGGTTGTGTGGGACCTAGGGTTTTGGATCTAGGGTTTTGACACCTAGGATTTTTCCATGTAATGTATAAATAAAGGTCTAGAAGACCTGGGAGGGTTCGTTCAAAGTTGGATTGTGTTGTTGATGTTGATTGATTAGTGGTTTTGTGTGAGATAAGTATTTTTTTTTAGAGCATTCTTGTATTGTAATATATTCAATTAGGTGCAAATATCAACCCTACAGCTGGGTGCGTAGGGAGGGGAGAGAAGAAGAGAGAAAGAGAGGGAGATCTGCAAGCTAAGTTCATAGATAGAACTATATGTTTTCATATAATATATCAAGAAACACAGTTTTGTGGATGTAGCCCTAGGGAGAGGGTGAACCATGTATATCTGTTTGTTCTGTGTGATTGATGTTGTGTTATTTGTTATATGTTACATTGTTATTGCATTATTGTGTTAGATCAGAGATATCTCTTGCGTAGTAGGCTTAAGAGATATAAAGAATACTAGATTGTTGTGTGTTGTTTCCCTAGATCCAATTTTCATTTCCTCTGGTTGTAGACACATGTGTCATGCAACCCCCTATTGCTACTTCAGGTGAGACTGCATCTACTTTTTAGGTGTTGCCGAAAGTGCCAGTAGTTAGGGCTTGTTGGTGCGTTGTTAGAGTTGAACCTTGGGTCTTCCCCTGTGCCACTAATTACCATGCATGGAACATAAGTGGATATGGTGTTCTTCGAGTTCCTACAAATGGTTATGCATTTAGGGAAATTGAGGAAAAATGGGCATATTTCAAAGATGAACCTCGTAATGTTAGTATTTCATTGGTAGTTGATAGTGTTAATCCATTTGGAGAGCTTAGGTCTATTTATTCATTATGGCCTATTTTATTTTATCAACAATAACATTCCTACTTGGATGTCAATAAAGAGGAAGCACATAATGTTGACAATGATTGTTCCAGGTTTTTTGTTTACATTAATTTTTTGACTGTAACATTTTCATTTGTTTCGTTTTTTGCATAATATTGTTTGTTTATTTTTTTACTTATATATACATATCATGGTAGTAATTAGATGTAAATTCAAATAATTAGGTAAGTACCAAGTTAAATATATGAATCTATGCATCGAGCTTCTTATTGACAAGCTACTAAAGTTATGGGATGACATCACTATGTATGACATATGTAAACCAATCAGAGAGAAGAAATTTCAATTATGTGGAATAATTGTATGGACAATTCATGATGCCCCAAGACTAACACCTTTTTGTGGTATGTAAAATTTTATTGCACTTTAATACTATATAATTTTTTAAAGATATCATTCATGTTTTTTAAATAATCCTATCATATAATTGACATTAATGCATTTATTGTTGGTATTCAAATAAAGGGTAAATTTTCATGTCTAGTTTGTGGTTCCAAGATGAACTATCGTCATTCGAAAAGTTTAGGAAAGGTCGTGTTTGATGAGTCTAGGCACCTCCTCCCTAATAACCATAGGTATTGTACTATTGAAAAACATATTTTCAATGGGAAAGAAGAGACTAGATTAAAACCATGAAGAATGACACCTCACCTATGGAGGTTGGAATATAATAGAAATCGTCAAGGTACACAATTTATTTATGTATCGTATATGTAATGTTTTGAATTTTTATTTTAGTAATTATTGAATTTATTTTACCTTATTTGAATTGTTTTGATTTATTTTATGCTTCATGATGAAGGTCACCATCATGAAGGTGTTAATAATGGGATTCCACGAGGAATGGAATGTTATCCCATTCAATTCATGAGTTTACCCTACTATGAGGAGCTAAAAATATCTCATTTGTTTGATACAATGCATATCGGGAAGAATGTGGCATAAACGTTATGGTGAATCATAGATGGTAGGAGGGATAAAGAAAATATTGTCAAAATTTGTACTAACATTCAAGAAACCAATCATGCAATGTGAATTCTGATACGATCAGATAGCGATGGAGACCAAAATAACCTTCCATGGTTATTAACAGAGAAACAAATAAATGATGTAAAAGAGGTCATTCAAAGAATTAAATTTCCCACAGGTTTTGCTTCAAACATAAATAATATCTTAACGAGTAAAGGTGAATTTGGTGTCGTAAAAACACATGATTGGCATATCTGCATTAAGGTAATAATTTTGGTATACATATTTATATATTGGCCATATACATCTTTTAATATTTTTTTTTCTACTTTGGTCAAAACAAATAACGATTTATTTTTTTGTTACAATATGTTCTACCACTATCTCTCAAAAATAACTTCGACAACAATGTCAAACAAGTTATATATGATCTAGGAAAAGACATGAGGTAAGTAGTTCTGATTTATATGCAAAATGTTCTTTCAATTTGTTGTTGTACTTAATGACATGTGTTTTACTTGGAATGTAATATATATTATGTTATAATATTGAAACATATTATTTTTTTGTGTCGTGATATGTATATGGTTGTCATTGAAAGAAATCCATGAAGATGATATAAATTATTGGAAGACAGAAATTCCTCAACTAATGTATGAAATGAAAAAGTATCTACCTCCAATATTTTTCAATGCACAAGAACACTACCTCATACACCAAGTTGAGGAGATCGAAATGTGTGGACCTGTACACACAAGGTCAATGTGGATGGTGGAGAGGCACTTGAAATCATTGAAGGCTTTGGTTAGACGAAGAGCACGTCCAAAGGGTTCTATGGTGGAGGGATATATGGTATATCATTCCATGGTGTATATTAGTCAGTATATTCCTAAATTAAGAGCTCCATCTATGCATGCAGTGGATCGCATTTGGGATGTGAAATCCATCAAAAAAATTGAATATGAGGAGCACATATTGGGGAAAGGTAGAATGGAAACACTAAGAGGTAATATATTAATAATTGTGGAGATTTATATCAATACATATAAATTTTCGTTGTTTATGTATATTTTCATACTCATTAATATATTAATATCTATTATTTCATAAATTATTAATATTTACCATGGTTATAACTAATATTTAATATTGGTGAATTATGATTTTTTTTTATTCAGTTGCTCAAGATTGGGATGCACTGCATTTATACATTGCAAATAATCTTGACTAGATGAATGTATGGATTGAAATATGTAAACAACATCATGGTGGTAGGTTATCATGGAAATAACTGTCTGAATTGGTTAGAGAAGATCATTGTAATAGGGATGCCAATGTTACACAAAGGGAAATTGATTTAGCACATGGTTTGAAAGATGGACGGGCAAGAAAATTCACCCATTTTATTCAGTTATTTTATATTATATTAATGTAATTGTTGGTGTGTATTTTTCATATACTTCCCAAATTATATAAAAATGTTTATTAATTGACAATGCATCTTTTACATGTCTGACATATTTCATTTAAAACACCACAAGGCTATGTGGTGCAATGGTCGTAAATTTCACATCAAATAGTTGGATGAAACCAAGAAAACTTCTAATAGTGGGATAACTACAGTATTCCAGGTCACTAATGTTTCCTCTAGGAGTGACAGACATCCTTGAGAATATGAAAAAAGATATTATGAGTATTTTAGTTATATACTTGAGTGTGAATGTAATTCCTTCAAATTAGTTATGTTAGACGTCAAATGGTATAGGTTATGAATGCATGACCACCATGAGGAAGGAACTATTAGTCAACATTCCAACATATTTCCCATGATTAAAACAATCGTGTTTGAAAGAGGACATGATTGCTATGTTTTTCCAAGCCAATGTGAACAGGTATTTTACTCAAAGGTTTTAGGTGAGAGGGATTGGTCATTTGTTGTTCGATATGATCCAAGAGGAATCCCAGTTAAGTATACTTATGTACAGGAAGAAGATGATATTGAAGAAGAATATGATGTTCCATATTAGACAGAGCTACAAGATCATGGGTTGATAGACGAAGAAGACAAAGAAGCTGAACCAGGCATAGGAGACAATGCAATTGATCTTGATGATGTTGTTGATGAAAATATGCTTCAAAATGACATTGATGATGATGATGATATCGTCAATCCTTTCAACATCATTTCTAAACCGAATGATGATACAGATGTCGATTTCGATGAAGAAGAAGATTCAGAATAAGGATGATACAGATGTTAAGTTGGATCAGGTACATAAATATATATTTTAATTTGTATGAATGATTCTCTTAAAATAATTTACTTATGTCATGGGTTAATTACATGCTTTTAAGTTTTATTCTAGTTTGTTTATATTATATGTTACATGTTGTTTAATTATTATGTGAAAACTAAAAATAGCCACCATACTAGAGTACGTGGTAAACTAAAAATATCATTTACAAACACATAATTTCATTTACCTTCATTACTTTTTCATTTTGGTAGTTTCTCTGCATGAGTATTACTATATTGCATCGATTATTTTCTATTTTATACATTGGGTACTATTGGGGAATTGAGAGTGATGTGAGGGGGAGGGTAGGAGCCATATGATCTTCCACCTTCACGTGGTTGGCCTTGTTCAGTAGAGTATAAATTATTCTGAAAACCAAGAGAAGCGCATTTATCTTTATACCATCATGATCACAAATGTCATCATTGTTGTCATAGTATTGCATAAACAACTTGAATTTGTACTTGAGATCACATTCTATCAAATGGACACTTTAATTGGTGAACAACCCCCTTCTATCATGGATTTCCAGCATTGCTCAACATTTTTAGGTCATTTCCAGGCCATTTGAGGAGGGGTGATGACATGGTACTTCCTTAGCGTGAGGGAATTATTGGTTTCTTGTTTCTATTGGAGCCTTAAGGATATCTACTATTGGATAGACACTCAAATTCATGGAGAACTCTCCTTCCTAATGAATTTCACAAATATATGTGTTCCACTGGGAGGCTTTATTACATGGCTTTTAGAGTTAGTTGTATTGGAGGTTGAACATTCATGGTTTCAACTATATACTCACTTAAAGAGGGTGTGTACCAAATGTTTCTAGGAGGGTTCCCTCTCACTTGGAGAATTTCTACCTTATATGATGATAGCACATGCCACTCACACTTGAGAATCAATTTACCTTGTATGCATTCCCATTCATATTAATGAGGGCATCCACTTATTCTTGTGTCTATTTTGTCTTCCATCACCTAATTGGGATCATGCCACACATGCCAAATTTACATATTCTTTCACACCTATTGGAGGATATCAACTCATCCCATGTGTTTTTATGGATTTTGTTCCATGTCATCTCACACATGTGACTCTTTTAGAAGGGCACATTTGTAGATAAGGATGTGGCTTACTATTTTTGGGAGCATGACTTGGTCCACTTCTCAAGAAAGGATGGCACCCTTAACATTTGGTTATTATTGAAAAAAAGTTTCAATTAAGTCTTATTTTGTGTATTGTTGACCTAGATTTTGAAGTTATTTAGATTGAGATAATATTATTTTTGTTTTCCTAGAATATTTTAATGGAGGAAGTTGATATCTCAACAAACTTCTTGTTACTTTTAGTAAAGACGTTTTTGTTCATAGTCTTATTTTACTATATTCCTTGGAGAGAAAGGTTGATATAGGAAAACATATGATATTTTATTGTATAAGGAGTTAGAGCTTCAATATATATAAGTATTTTCTCTATCCATTTTCAACTAGGATTAGATTTCAGTGATTAATGAGAGACTTGCGAGTGAGCTAGATCTAAGCTTTGGAGGACAAGATGTTTTGTATACGTAAGTGTTTTTTTTTTGTTTATGTTGATTTCTGTATATGTGAATATATGTTCTAGGGTGTGCCATTGGATATTGAATTTTGTAGAGTTATGAACGATAAAGGAAATAATAAGGCCATAAATAGGTTATGTTTCCCATTGGAAAGGATTGATTGATGTTTATGTTCCTTCCCTCTCCATCATCTTATTTTGGTGTCATTTACCTTCAAGATAAACACATTATGCACTCTACATATTTTGATTAGGTGTCTTTGTAGATTATCTTTCATTATTGTTTTGTGTTGTGGATCTTTGCAGATAAGGGCCACTTTCATTATTGTTTTTTGTTGTGGATCTAGATAGACTCTCTCACTCACATCCTTGTAATATTTATCCACCAAAATTTAGATTTGCGTTGTTCACATCACTTAATTGTTTACTTTCCCCTAAGTTAATTATCGATATGGCATGCCACTTGGATTATTATAGCCCTTGATTTCCCCACTTCAAATTGCTTAATTAATGAATCCATATCCCAAATAGATAAGGAACTGGGATCCCTTTGATTCATTACATTGAACCCTTATTATTATTATTATTCAATTTTGTTGTTGCTAGGTTCTTTATGTTATCACATAGATTTTCGAGGGTCAAGAAAATTTTTAGTTTTGATTTTAAGTCATAGTTTTAATTTAGGTTATAGGTTTTTATGTCCCTTTCCCATAACCATTTTTCATGTTTTATGGTAAGAATAAGTTATGATTAGTTTGGATTTGTTCTAAAGAGTCATTGAGTCACATATTTTAAAATTTTGTCATCATCACTCTGACATGTCACTTTCTCCATGTTGTACACTAACCCATCCTTCTGTCATTTTGATCGTTAAAATGTCAAATCCATTCTGATATGTACGCTTCCAACTCACTAGGAGAGTTCATAGAGATTTAAAAGGTACATCTTCCATTTATAGCCATCATTGAATTTAAGGTCATGTCAATTGGTGATCTTCTTGTTTTCAGATATGATTTTAAAATCAATATCCAGGGATAATTAGTATGAATGTTTTTAACTATTTTCCCCAAGTATAAAAAACATCCTCCAGCTCGTTGTTGTGAATTGGTGTTACAGACAGACACTACGCACTTTAATGAGAGTTGGTTGCAGAGCATAGTTGGCGGTTAGACCACTTGTAGGCGTTCCTATGAAAATATGAAGGTATCATCATTCAACTTCAGGCTACCAGGTACTCTAAAATTTTCCACCTTGCTTTAAGGTCTGGAAAGGGGTTAATGGTTGTTTCTCTTTGTGGAACTGCAAGCTAATGATTGGCACTATGAACTGTCTCACTGATCTCTCAATAAGCTTCAAAACTCTCTCCTCACACTCGGTATATTATCCCTTGAAGCCATAAACATCCATAGTTTTAGGCTACCTTATCTATTAATTGTTGGCATATGCATCGCTTATCCCACATAGATTTTCCAAAAACCTTACCGTGGCGGTGCGAACTATGTGCAGTCAACCAGCATTGCGAACTCTTTGTTCCAACACCCTTTGCAAAAACATCTTTTAAAAATTCATCAGTTTTTCACACTCATGTTTGATATGATTATGAAGTCAACCCCATTGTTATCAAATTTGAGTCGTACTTAGAAGCATTGTCACTGTGAGAAGTTTGTTTGGCTTTTCTCTCATATTTTCCAGTGGTCATTTCCCTTGCTTCTCTATTTTCACCTCTGGGTAATCATTCAGTATTGTGATAAAGTCTTCCCAGTTAGTACTAATGGATAATTAGAAAAAGAAGGCTCATACATGAGGGGACACTCTGAGGATGGAGACTTATGATATGCAGTTGTTTGTTCAGGAACCCCTAATTAGGGAGGTCTTCCAAAGAGTGGGTTGCATTAATTTCTATCAGAAAATGCAGAGGGAGCACCCAGAGATGGCTAAAGAATTTGCACTGAACTTTGATGGAACCAAGACCAAGGTTGGGATACTAGAATTTGAGTTATTTGGAATGGACATATAAACAACCACTGAGATATCTATAACTGGAGAGAGATGGTTCAAGGCCATGACCCTGAATGTTTCCTTTTCAAGGGAGTTCCTCAAACAAGAATACCAAGAAGAAAAAATTTCAAAGGGTGTGCCCAGAAACCATATGTTTGAGGGTTTTGATAAGATGTTGAAGGTTATTCAAAGATAATTTACCTGTGAAGGGAGATTTAACATGATCTATAAATACCATATAGGGCTACTTCTACACTTCACAGGGAAAGATGCTATCAATATTCCTTTCTACTTGCTTAGAAGTATTGGAAAAATGTCTTATAGGGTCCAGGCTAAATGTAATTTAGTTGATACAAGTTTTTTCCATTCAAGACTGATAAATATGTTGGTGATGGATGAATTAAGAAAGAAAAACATGGAATGGGAAGAATTCATTACTTCTTCACACTTTTAGCTAAACATTTCTCCTACCCCACAGTATAAGGTACAAATCCCTCTTTAGGTTGACAAGACTATACATTTGGGGATGAACAAGAAGAGGAAGAGCATTAGGACTATTAAAAATGATAAAGAAACAAAGGAACACAAAGAAGAAGGAGGAACTTCTCAGTATCCACAAAGAGAGGTTTCACCTTTTCCATCTCCCAGTCCAGTTCTCTTGACCACCTTCTACATACAAGTTCGAGGCTAGGAGACATGTTACTAGAGCATCAACAAAACAAGAAAGCATTGTGAAGGAAGTTACAGTGGGATCTCCCATCTAGAGAAAGGGTAAAAGTGTACCTATTAAGGAGGACATTGAGATTATAGACATAAATACTCCTCCAAAAAATCCTACCTTTAAGAGGCTCAATAGACAGCTTAAAGAGGCAAAAACTAAAATTGATAAACTAAAAAGGGAGTAGGTGGTTAAAAAGGAGAAGCTTAATGGACTCATGGAAATTTATCGTGAAACTATTGATAAGGAAAAGCTTATAGATAAAAGGTTTCTACCTCTCCATAGGAAGTTTAGAAAGCTATACGCACAAAACATAGCCTACCAGCATTAGATTAGAAGGATAAATATGGAGTTGTAACCTTTCAGAGAGGAGTAGGACAAGAAGAATTTGGATATGTTATCTAAAGATACCACCAGGAGAAGCTCCAGAGTCATAAAATGAAGAAGATGAACACCTTCAGTTGTGAGAATCCTATGCAAGAGGGGGAATTCGAATTTTAAATCTATCATTGACATCCTAGGCTATAATATAGACATTGGAAATCATTGAAGGGTTCGAAGAATTGTAATGAGACTCATGTTTTTGAAATTGTGAAGTTACAAAGCCATCTATGGATTTTGTGTATCGGACATAAGAATTTTTTGTTAATAGAAATCAGTTCCTTTCCATTTTTCTTATTTCTATCTTACTCTAATTATACTTTCATTTGAATGATTCACTTGATTTATTGTATCTGTGTTACAATGAAGGTTTTGTTGGGATTTTGTTATAATTTTATGATAGTTTATCTTTTGATTAAAATAACTTCTTATGTCAAAAGGTTTTCCTCACTAGTATTTCCTGATGTGAGTTGTAGACATTTTTATTTCTCACTAAAGTCTTCCATCTATCCATATTAATGTTTAAACTCTGATCCAAGTTAGCCAAGACCTCATTTTTTGATGCATTTTATCTGGAACTTTCTATGATTTACATTGTTTTGACTGATTTTTGATCCATTTGACATCTTAAAAGCTTACCTTAAGATGTATTGATGGGTGTTGAGCTTACACTTTAGCAGTCAAAGTGTGACTTTCAGTGATAACATTATTGGCATTGTCGTTGGGGAACGGATTGAAAAAATTTCCCTGGGATTGAACGACAAATAAAATATTGATTCTGAGAGTCCTACTGGAAACTTTCTTGATTCTAATTTTCAAACAACACTAGCTATATCTAGTTTTCCTCCTTTACCTTTTGTTGAAACTCCTGAAAAGTTAAATCTTGGAGATTTTCCTGTAGAGTATTCCTCTTTTTCCCCGCAGTTGAAAGAAGAAATATTTGAAAATTTTGAAGTTCTTGCATCATCTAATGTTGTAAATTGGTTTAGTATTGAGATTCTAGAGGATTTTCCTACCCTAGGTTATCCTTCTCCTCTTTATTTTAATTTTTTTGTGACCAAATAAGAAGGAACCTTAGTTCCCTTGGATTTTTCACCATCCACTTCCAAGACTCAACCTCTTTTTGTTAAAACTAAAACTTCTCCCTCTTATACTCCTCCTTCTCTTGAGATACCCATCATAGAGACTGTAGTTTTACCAATCAAGTCTCCCCCTAGTTCTCCTAGACTTTATAATATTCCTCTTCATAATCAAATGGAAGGTGCAAACCCTCCTAGAAATAGGATGGATGCTATAGTGGATGCTAGGTATGATTCTCTAGTGTTTCCTCATCCTATGAATTCTCTCCCAGTACGAAACTATCTTAAGTTTATTCCCAAGTTCACAGGAGAAGAGGAAATAACTCCAAAGGATCATCTTGCAACTTTTTATAGCTATGTTGATAATCTAAACATTGAGAATGAGGATGTATGGATGAGATTTTTTGTACAAAGCCTTGATGGTTAAGCCAAGAAATGGTTTAGGGGTTTACCTCTTGGATCAATTATTAGGATTGAATCCCTTGATGATGCATGTCTAAGGCATTAGGTTGATAAGAAATATTTTTTGTATTATATTACAAATTTTGGGTCACTCAAGAGAAAAGAATGGGAATCAATTTAAAATTTTTCCAAAAGGTTTAATAAAATGTACAATAAAATCCCTACAGAGATCAAACCTATTGAAACCTTTGCAAAAATAACTTATTCTAGTGCCTTTGATCCTGAATTTTTCCTCTTGTTGAGAGAGAAAATATCTACCTCATTAGCTCATATGCAAGATGCAGCCTTGGAGGTGGAATCAAACATATTGGAAGTTGATAAGATAAGAGGAAAATATGATAAAGAGAGGAGAAAACAAAAATATGAAGCTTCAACTTCTGATTCTTCTGGTGTCAACCCTCGAGTGCATGAATTAACTAAATTGGTTAAATCACTTTCTGCAGAGATGGAAAAAATGAAACTTGAGGGAAGACAAACTAACAGAAACACACAAGATATTGGAAATAGGGCTAATTTCAGAGGACAAAATAATGATCCTCAGATCCTTCAAAGAGGTTATAGGAATAGAGATGACCAAAAGGTTCAGACCCCTCTTCAAAATAAAATGGTTGATGATGAAGAAGGAGAAGATGAAGGAATAGATCAAGAAATTAATTGTCTAGGTGACACCTCTACCTCCCCTCATTTAACTCATTCTGGTTATGAAGAGTCCATTATGAACAATCAGCTAAATGAATTGAGTAAAGGAGAGAAAATAAAATAAAATCAAAATAAATACAACTTGAGGTCAAAAAAAAAGGAAGGAAATCCTAGTACATCCAGTCAGCCTAAGAAATCAGAAAATTATGCTAAAATAGTGACTACAACCAACAAAGAAAATTAGGAGCAAAATAATCAACCTGTGATTAAAGCCCCTATTCCATAAATTAAAGATATCTTGAAATCTCCTTCTTCTTTCATCTTTGAAAATGAAATACAGAATATTAAAATTCCAGACCCATTTTCAGAGTTTATCAAAAATGAAGAATTTAAGACGTACATTTCCAAAATGTGTCAACCTAAGCCTACTTCCCACTCAATAGACTCAATGAATTTACAATATGAGAAACCAAAAGTCATATTGGGGCCTTTGGTAGAAGATAGGGATGAATCTTCTCCTCCCTTTTATACCTCATTGAATATTCATGATAAAATTTTGCATAATTGCTTGATGGACTCAGGTGCATCTCATAACTTAATGCCTAAAATAGTCATTGATGATCTAGGTCTTGGAATTACCAAAACATATCATGATATATACTTTTTTGAATCCAAGAAGGTGAAATTCCTTAGAGTGATTAAATACCTAGTTGTTACCCTATTTCAACTTCCCGTGCAGAGTGTAGTCATGTATATTGTAGTGGTCGATGTTCCACCTAAGTTCAAGATGTTATTGTCAAGGTATTGGATTAAAATATTGTGGGGGGGGGGGGATTGCAGATGGATCTCTCATATTCCACTATTCATGTGTTTGGAGGTGAGAGTACATTGGTAGTGGACCCATGTCCGTCATTGGGAGTTAACTGACTAGTTCTATTTTAGAATTTATAATATTAGACCATAACTATTATGTATGCATTCCTATTTATATGATGTCATTTACTATATGAGTGAATATCACTCACTCATTGATAAGATCATAATATGCACTGATTCTCATTCTTCATTGTGTATCTCTCTTCTTTTTCTTTATAAGCTTTGTTTGTGTATGCTTTAGCTAGGTCTCCTGTGCAGGTTTCCATGAAACACTAACATGGTATCAGAGTCGACCTGCTTGGATAAACTCAGAAAGAGAGAAAAGAGAGAAAGAGTCTTTGAGAAAACCTATTTTTTTTCCATTGTCACGGCCTATCCCTGTCTAAAGGTGTAATGATTAGAATCATCGTGGCGTATCCCTGTTGAAGGGTGTGACACAACCTATACATAGCCAAGGTGTGACGTTGTCACATTGTGTTATTCATATGGGGTGCGACGATTCAATTTTTGACAATCCTCACACTGTTTAATTCACTAGGGTTTGACGATTCAACATCGTCTCACTTTACCCTTCTTTAGGGTGTAACGATTCAGTAGCCCTCCAAAAATTGGTTTTCTATAGTAAAATTGCGATATCTCGAAATCTGTGATCTGGGTCAGGCTGAAATTTTTACCAGAGACATATAACATAGGGATGCTCGTGCTCACCAAAAATATCCAAAACTGACATCACATTTTAAGAGATATATCATTTTTACCATATCTATAACTACCATGGCACCGTCAGTCATATCTCAAAATCCACGATCTGGGTTTTCAAGATCTTTTTAGGATAAATAGCAGGGATGGAGAAAGTGCGACTTATTCGATCAAGTCTGTTGATAATACTCACACCATAAAACTATTTTTAATGGAATCCAAAGGCCTCATTCCAACTCAAAAGAAAAGTATTGTATAATTTGATGATGGCGACAAAAACAAAACCTACATCAGCGCTTGAGAAGACCAAATGGGTGAACCATATGGATGAGGCCACATGACTACTTCTTGAGTTAATCTCCATTGATTTATGGTTTCATGTTGCCTCATGAAAGACTCCAAATGAGATATGGACTACCTTGGAAGGACTCTTTAGAAAGGAGGATGAGATGCGAGGTCATATGTTTGAGGTAGAGTTGAATACCCTAGACCCTAAAAGTTTTGATAATATACATGATTTCTTTACTAAATTTAAATTTTTGATATTGAGCTTGGGTGAATGTGGTATTGACAATTATAAACAAGAGAAACAACTTATTCTAACAATCACTGCCAAGATAGGACCAGAATACACTGTATATGTCTCCAATTTCCATTCTGGCAGATGTCTTTTTGGAACAAATTGGAAAATGACTACATTGGCTCAATTCATTGAGTATATCACACAAGAGTAGACAAAAATCATACATATGGGCCTCATGAAAGATCCCAAAGCACATGCACTCACCATGCATTATGGAAAAGGATCATCCAAACAAAATGAGAAGGAGGGATATTCCAAAGCCTTTAATGATTCTTCAGGTTCCAAAGACTCTTCAGATTCAAAGAAGAAGAAGAAGGGAAAGTAGTGCACTTACTGCAATAAACCAAATCATGAAGAGTCCACATGCATGAAGAAACATATTGATCTTATGGCACAAGAACTTCAACAAAACAACCTTGGAAAATTCATTCTAGAGGGATTCAAGAAGCAAAAGGAAGAATATCATGCTCCTAAGAAAGGTAATCATCATGCTCTTGTTGAAATTAATTCCTCATTTGATTCATGGATTATAGATTCTGGTGCATCCCATCATATGGAAACGAAAGAGGAAATTTTCTCTTCTTTGAGTCCATGCTCAAGACCCCCTATTCTCATGGGTGATGATACTCCAGTAGCAATAGCAGGACAAGGGAGAGTGGAACTTCACAATGGAAGTTCTGAGAATGTTTTACATGTTCCAAAGATTTCTATGAATCTTCTCTCAGTTTATCAGATCACTCAGAAAGGTAAAAAGTTTGAATTTACATCAGATTCAGTTCCGGTAATTGACATGCATGAAAATTCCATCATTGTAATTGGTGAGATGGATCACAATTCAAGGTTGTATAAATTCACTAAGTTTTCTGGAGATTACTCCTCTATTATACTTACACTTAGGGAGAGTACTTTGCATGCACCTCCAGTGCAACATGCATATACCCTTGTTCTTCCATTAGTTTCAAATATCAAAGATGATTCCATACACTTAGATTCTATACATGGAAATAAACAGGTAGTACAACCAGATAAGAAGCTAGTGTCGAATATTGAGAAGATGCCAAAGAAGGCATAGACCACACTTCAGGCAACAAGAAACCTTGCAGGGAATCCATTGAATTTGAGGATTACTCGATCTCAGTATGAGGAGCCTTCTTATGTACTTTCAACTTCAAAACCTATGATCCCCATGCATGTCTATATGCTTCAATCCATTGATCTGCAGAATGAAAATAAGGTTGTGTGCAATACATTATGGAAATCAGCCATGCAGGAGGACCGTGACTCTCTCCCAGATAATCAGACTTGGAATCTAGTTCCATTTCCATCAGAAATGAATATTTTCAGGTGAAGATGGGTCCATGAGATCAAGAGGTACAAGGCCATACAGGTTTCCAAAGGACTTCATCAAATCCATAAATATTTCTACATCTTCATTAAGAATTTCATTGAGCAAAATTTTCAGACTTTGTGGGATCGTCTTGTAGTGAAGAACATAGTTGCCTAGCCACTGCCATTTTCTTCTTTTGATACATTGTCTTTTGAAGGGGGGGTTTTCTCCCACGTGGTTTTCCCTCTTTCACCATTTTTATTCAGTGTTCATTAGTTTCATTGTACATGAGTACCTAAAATTGCCTAGTAGCTGCGACTCATTTTTTACTCCATAGTGATGTTCGGGGGGGTGTTGGAGAAATTTCTATTTTCGGCACACTGGTTCAGTGGGAGTAACACTAGTTCATTGGGATTTAACTGACTAGTTCTATTTTAGACTTTTTAATCTTAGACCATCACTATTATGCATGCATTCCTAATTATAGGATTTCATTGCCTATATGAGTGAAGATCACTCACTCGTTGATTAGATCATAATATACATTGATTCTCATTCTTCATATTGTATCTCTCTTCCTTTTCTTGATAAGATTTGCTTGTGTATGCTTTAGCTACGTATCCTATGCAGGTTTCCATGAAACACTAATACACAAAAGGTTGTACAGAGAAGCACAACTAGATTACATTATTAGTGATGAAGCTAATCCCACAAACCATCATATTTATGCAGTTGACACTAACTTGGGATCAAGTATTCTATTAAGCCCTAATATTGGCTCATTACCCCTTAATTGGGGCATATTAGATTAGTAATGTTATTTTATTTATGTCGGCTTTAGGCCATTAGTTGTAATTTAGATTAGTAATTTTATT
>JZKD02S0033157.1:354238-379720 GCA_000966675.3 Picea glauca
CATTAAGCTATTGTGATATCCCATCGATCCATTTTGCTATAAAAATATTGAATTCCTAAGTTACCAGGCATACTTAGCATACAGCCCTAAGTAGTTCCCTGGAGTGATAACAACTTCGAGAGATATTCATGCTCACATTCAAAAGCTCCCGAAGCCCGAAGTGCCAAAGTGATGTGAGGCTACCACATCACTTCAGGCGCTACCACTCCACGAGTGTTTTTCAACTCAACACATGTCTCTCATCCATCAATAGTTGTGACGTTATATAATGTCAGGTCACCACGTCACTCCGGGCTCGTACCACTCTGGGAGATTTTCATGCTTCACAATCCAAAACTCCCGAAGCCTGAAGTGTCGAAGTGTCGAAGAAATATGATTCTCATCCATCAATAGTTGTGGCAGCACAATAAAGTTAGGCCACCACGCCATATTTAGGAGATCTTCCTCCAGGAGATATTATTGCTCAACATTCAAAGCTCCCAAGCGCCAAAATTGGCTCCATCTCTATACATAGTTAAAAGGACCTGGAGTTGGCAGATGGATACATTTTAGCAGGGGTTCTAAATTAGTAGGATTACCCATATCGCAGATTGCAACAGATCATGACCACACTTCATTATAGGGACGTAACATGCTCGAACGTTAAAATTCTAAAGTGATCTCACAATCAAAACCATGGTATAGAAAAAGAGGTATGTGGTAGTTTGTGGTGGATTGTGGGGGTTGACAGAGTGGTATGGTTCCAAAATTCCCTTGATAGCTTCTGCAATCATTTGTTGATGTAGGGTCCATCTGAGGGTAGCGTGTGGAAACAAAAGCAGGGCTTTCCCAAATCACGGATTGGGACAAGATCGATGGCCACACTTCATTGTGGGGACGAAAAGTGCTCGAATGATAAAGTCTTAGAGAAGTCTCGCAATAGAGACCATGGTATAACTAAAGACATATGTGGAAGTTGGTGGTGGATTGTGGGGGTTGGAGTGGTGTGGATCCAAACCACCCTCGACAACTTTTCCAATCACGTTCTTATATAGGGTCCAATCCAAGAGAAACGCGTGGAAACATAAATTGGGCATTAAGCCAAATCATCAAATGAGAATCACAATGAGACAAAAAATTTCATCCCAAATCAGTTAATGAAAGAAGGATCGGTGGTTGAAAAATCAAATACCCCCTTAAATGGAAGCATGTAGGGTCTAGCTGAGGAGACAAAAAACTATCAACTCGAAGTACCACAAAGAGCATTTTTTCCTGCAGGCCCATACTAACCCGAGTTTCCTTCTGATAGAAGGAACAAGACATGTGAAGAGTCATAGGATAGGAAGGCCAACTCGCACTCCTAGTTGGTTTCTACTATTTTCATTATAAATACATCAGATGAATGATATGAGAGGATCAAATGGTTGAGCAGAGCTCCCTTTTTGTAATATTTTGACTAATGCAGAGTTTTTCTCTGGTTATGTATGGGAATTGAGACATTTTTGTTAATAGAAGTCAGTTTCATTTCATCATCTCGTTTACTCTTACTCTGAAATTCTCGTGATTGGATGTTCCATATGAGATGTTCTGGTTGTGTTATAATGGATGTTTGATTATCATGCCAGTATGAATGTTTTTCATTGTTTTAAACTTTAAGTTCAAGAAGTTATTATGACTGAGTTTTTCTTCTCTTGGTTTCTTAGAGGCCTAATGCTTATAGCAGACCTATCCACTTTCCTCACCGAGTCTTCCTTATACTCACCTTTATCCTTAAACCACTGACTGAAGTTAATCAAAACCTCATTTGGTTATGCATGCTAGCCTAGTTTTCTGTGTTAAAAAATTCTTATGCTGAATTTTGTCCATTTGACCTTTCATCTCTAATTTACATTCACAAACCTTTTGATGGGTATTGATCTTATCCTCTTGCAATACGAGGGTGATTCTCAGTGAAAACACTATGGAATTGAGGTTTTTTTTCCTTCTCAACTTGTATTACATGTGGAAAAATTTTTGCAATATCAACAAGGAGAGCCATATGATATGATTAGGAGGACGCATTAGCTAGTGGAAGTACAAAAGTCCAGGGAGAAGCTCCTTGATAAAGCACAAAGTCATCAGCAGAAGATCAAGAAAGATAGGAGACATGTTTCTCAAATGGGATGCAAAAAGGAAAGACAAGGGAAAACATGGTAAATTCGAAGCCTTGTTGATTGTTCCTTTCAATATTTCTGAATTTTTTCAAAATAACACTTATAAATTGCAGAAACTTGGAAGACTTTGAACTTTCTGGTGGCCCAATTAATGGGCATTTTCTGAAGATGTACTTTTCTTAAATCCAAGAGTGGTTTTCCCTTCAATTGTAAATATAATTTTTAGTTTGTATTGTTTTTTTTAATAATGATCCCATATCCCTTGGATAAGACATTGAAACGAATTGCTCTTGGCAAATCACAAGGAGCATGCCATCCCCTATGGAGACAACGTTATCACATAGATTTTCAAGGGTCAAGAAAGTTTTTAGTTTTGATTAGTCACAGTTTTACTTTAGGTTATAGGTTTTATGTCCCTTTCCCATAGCCATTTTTCATTTTTTTTGTTATGAACAAGTTATGATTAGTTTGGATTTGGTCTGAAGATTCATTGAGTCACACATTTTAAAAATTCATCATCATCACCCTGAAATGTCACTTTCTCCATGCTATACGCTGACCCATCCTTTTGTCATTTTTCTTTTTAAAATGTCAAATCTAGTCTGATTTGTACACTGCCATCTCACTAGGAGAGTTCACAACGCTTTCAAAGGTACATCTTGCATTTATAGCCATCATTGCATGTAAGGGTCATGTCAATTGGAGATCTCCTACTTCTCAGAGTTGATTTTAAAATCAATATCTAGGGATTATTGTTATAAAATTCTTTAACCATTTTCTCCAAGTGTACAAAACATCCTCCAACTCGGTGTTGTGAACTGGTGTTACATATTGGCGTTGCGCACTTTGCTGTGAACTGGTTTCATAGGATAGTTGGAGGTTACACCACCTGTAGGCATTCCTGTGCAAATATGAAGGTATCAACATTTAGCTCTAGGATACCAGGTAATCTATGAACATTTACACCTTTATTTAAGGTCTGGAAAGGGGTTAATTGTCATTTCTCTTTGTGGCGCTGAGAACTGATGATTAGTGTTGTGAACTATCTCAATGATCTATCAATAAGATCTAGAACTCTCTCCTTGTGCATTGTATATTATCCCTTGAAGCCATAATCATACCTGGGCTTAGGCTACCTTATCTATTAATCATTCACATATGCATTTCTTATCACACACAATATTTCCAAAACCCTTACCCTGGCACTGCAAACTTTGTGCAATCAACTAGTGCTGCGAACTCTTTGTTCCAGCACCCTTTGAAAAAATGTCTTTTACAAATTCATCAATTGTTCAAACTTCTGTTTGATATAATTATGAATTCAACCCCACTTTTATCCAATTTGATTCCTACTTAGAATAATTGTCACTGTAAGAAGTTTGTTTTTCCTTTTTCTCATATTTTCCAGTGGTCATTTCCCCTTGTTAGCACATAATCATGTAGGGGGTGCTCTCCTAAAAGAATCATCCCGTTGGGACAAAGAAAGGGATTCAGAAAACCCATTTTTCCAAATTTTAGAGGGTTGGAACATCATTTTAATGAGCAGTCAGTTTCATATGGTCGAGATCTGCCCACCTAGATCTGCGGCTGAGGTTTCATTCTGGAGCCCCCTCACCATTTTTCCTTTAATAGGGGGAGGTATCATAAGGTCAAGATTGAGGCACCTAGATCGACGACGCTCAAGCGATTCTGGACCCCCTCTGCCATTCTTCCTTTAATAGGGGGGGGGGGGTTCTGGAATGGTGTGGTATTGATGTGGGGCCCCCTTCCTGACCTGTCGCCTTCTCTACCATTCCCTCCCCTGCCATCTATTCTCTACTTGATCACATGATAGGGCCCATTACCTTTGGCCCCTCCTCATCCTCTAACATCTGTCTCGCTCCCTTCCACGTCAGCCTCCCATAAATAATGTGTCCCCCATTACCATTATATCCCATCACCTTCACCCCTTCTTCTTGACATGTGTCTCACCCTTGTTGTGTCTGTGATCACTCCCTTTCCTCTGTCCATGTCAAGAACGCCAGATCCTCCATGACCTATCTATTAGACCATTCATCTGATCCAGGTGGTGCCATGAGAAGACCTCCACGTCCCAGAGGGCAGAGTTGACCCGGATTGTTCCTGATCCCAGGAAAGCAGTTATTGAAGTTGCTGGAGGTGGTTAGACATTGTCTCCGCCATAAATGGAAAGTCCAACAAAGGATTAAAATCATGTCAATTCATTTGCAGGACAATCAGGAGTCTGATTGTGTCTGTCATAAGTACATAATCATCCAGAGTCTGCATGCGCAAACTGCCAGAAGACATGTAGACGCAATTTTTTAATGCAGTGTCTTGTTTTTGCTGTTGTTGTTTTGTTTTGACTATATGTAGGTGTTTTCGCCATTTTGTAATCTATCGATGGTTGAGCTAGGCTCCCGACTATAAAGTTTTAATGAAGCACTGGTTTCTCTGGTTATGTATTGGCACTTGAGACTTCTTGCCTTATGAATGTCAGCTTCTTTCCATATCGTTTTTTACACTATGTTAGAACAGCTCAGAATTGGAGGATCTAGTCGAGTTGCATTGTTATAGGATGATGTAGTTTGGATCACTATAATAGTTTCATTGTCTCTAATTAGTTCTTGTATTTTCTCAACGCTGAATGATTTGGAATTGGAGGATCCAGTCAAGTCACCCTTCAGTTCCCTGAAGCTGAGAACCAAGAGGATCTTGTATTCTAAAATTTTCTTCCTCAAGCTATTGAAAGGCATGATGCCCGAGGTAGTATTTCTCACTCATCTCACCAAGTCTCCCCCTTTCTCATTTTACAATCAATTGATTGACGGAAGTTAGATCAAGACCTCCTTTATTATTTACATACCAAGCCTGGTCCCTGAGTTAGAGTAATACCTTCCTGGGTCTCTTCCCATTCGATCATCCATTAAATTTATTCGCAACATAAACTGATGGGCGTTGGGCTCTGCTCCTGTCGCAATCCAGGAGTGACTTCTAATGCTAACATTTCTGGCACCGCTACCAGGGATGAAGTTGAATATTTTCCCTGGGATTGAATGACAACGATGAGCTAATTTTGAAGGTGCATCAGATATCAGAACTATCAAATTGCTACTGTGCACCTAGCGACTCCACTGACGCAACTCTGTTGGATGACCCCTATGATTCCAACCCATAAGTGACTCCATTGTTTCAGTCGTGGCTTCTAGAGGTAGACACACAAGGTCTACTCCTCAGCTGCCATTAGCGCCACCTGAAGCTGACCCAGAGAAGAAAGGGAAATTCCTCTCAAGGTGGTACTTCTACTGCTAAAACATGTATTTCTGGTGATTTTCAAGATTTTGTAGAAACTCCAACCCTTTCATTTTGTCCTTCTTTATTACCTTCTGTCGGAGTTTCTCATAGTCTAAATTTTGGAAGTGTTCCTGCTAGATTTTCTCCTCCCAGTCTCGAATTAGTAGAAGAAACTCTTGTCACTCCCCTCTCCCCCAAGGTGGTACCCTAGTTCAGACCCAACACCTCTGAACATTCTCCTACCCCAGGTTTTACCACCCCTCATCATGTTATTACTGTTGTTGAGGGAAGGGAAATTTTTGTGCCTTTGAGCCCGCAAGCCTGTTTTCCAGATTTGTTGAAGTTCCCCTCCCATTCTGTAAGCTCAGCTCCTGTCTTTCCACTTCAAGCCTCATCTCCTCCTAGTTTCCCCACACATGTTGTTCCTATGGCTAGTGCTAATCCCCCTCTAAATAGAATGGATGCCATAGTAGCTGCCAGATATGCTCCTTAATCCTACCTCAACCCATGAATCCTCTCCTTGCTGGAGATTACCTGAAATATATGCCCAAGTTCACTGGGGAAGAGGACATAACTGCAGAGGAGCACCTGGTTGCTTTCTACAGTTACGCAGACAACCTAAACATTGAAAATGAATATGTCTGGATGAGATTCTTCATCCAGAGCCTGGACGGTGAGGTGAGGAAGTGGTTTAGGAGATTGGCCCCTGGATCTATTGTTGGGATTGAAGCTCTAGATAGTGCTTTCCTGAGGCAGTGGGGAGATAAAAAAGATTTCATGTATTACATGACAGAGTTCAGGTCTTTGAAGAAAATGGAAGGAGATTATGTCTCAGACTTCTCCAAAAGATTCAATAAGATGTATAATAATATCCCTGCTGAGATAAAGCCCACAGAAGCCTCTGCCAAAATTTCTTATGCTAGTGCATTCGACCCTGAGTTATGTCTTCTATTGAGAGAAAGAAAAGCCACCTCCCTAGCTCAAATGAAAGATGTGGCCATAAAGGTGGAATCTAATGTATTGGCAGTTGACAGACTGAGGAATAAGACTGATGCAGACAAGAGAAAGGGAAGATCTGAAGCCTCAACTTCTGGCACCTCCATGCCTCACCCTCAAGTGGATGAACTGACCAAGATAGTGAAGTCTCTGTTTTCAAAGATGGAGAAAATGAAGGTGGAGGGGAAGCAGGCATACATAAATCCTCAAAATGTTGAAAACAAAGGAAGCTTCAGGAGGCCAAACAATATTTCACCCCTTACTATGCAAAGAGACTAGAGAGGAAGAGATAGAGAAGACCAGAAAATTCAAACCCCTGTTCAAAATAATTTTGTGGCTGATGAGGAAGAAGGGGAAACAAACGGGATTGATCCCTAAACTCACTTCTTTGGAGAAACCCCTCGTTTTCCTCATCTCACTCAATCATCATACGAGGAATCTCTCATAGACAGTCAGCTAAATGAACTTAGCAAGGGAGACAAGGCTAGCAGCATCCAAAGCAGGTACAACTTGAGGTCCAAGAAAAATATAGGAGAACCTAATGTTCTTTAACAACTCACTAAAACATAGAAACCTGCTAATGAAGTAGCATACAACAATGAAGGTAAGAAGGCTCGACCCCTCTCTCCAATGGTCTAGAGTCATGTTCCTGAAGTAAGGGAAATCCCAAAGTTTACATCTTCTTTTAACTTTGAGCATGAAATTCAAAAAATTAGAATCCCTGTGCCCCTCTGAACTGATCAAACATGAAGAGTTCAAAAAATGCCTCTTCAATATATTACAGTCTGAAGCCTCAAACCTTCCCATAGACTCCATCAATTTGCAAGATGAAAAGCCTGCAGTCATTCTAGGTTCTATGGTAGAAGACAGGAATGATTCATCCCCTCCCTTCTACACATCCTTGAACATACATGAAAAGGTACTGCATAACTGTTTGATGGATTCAGGGGCTTCCCACAACCTCATGCCCAAAAATGTCATGGAATAATTAGGACTAGAAGTCACCAGAGCCTATCATGACCTCTATTCCTTTGACTCTAGGAAAATGCAATGCCTAGGAGTCATCAAAGACCTGGTCGTAACCTTGTTTCAATTACCCATGAAAAGTGTGGTCATGGACATTGTAGTTGTTGATGTCCCCCCCAAGTTTGGTATGCTGTTATCAAGAATTTGGATAAAGAGACTAGGGGGGACTCTACATATGGACCTAACCTATGCTACTATTCCAGTGTTCGGAGGGGAACATAGGAGACTATACAGAGAAGCCCAGCTGGCCTATATAATTAGTGACGAAGCCAATCCTACCAACCATCCTATATTTTCCCTTGACACTGATTTAAATTCCAGTTTACTACTACTCACTAATGCTCCTGAGCCTCTTCTAAAACTCAGAAAGAAGCCCACAACTTCTCATAAATTGTCTTCCCCCATCACCTTCGTCTGGAAAAAAAAAACTTATGGAGTCTCTTCCAGGGAAGGCGCTGGTGCCGGAGTATTTTTTTTGTCATCTACTCAGGAAACCATATCTATGTCATACAAGCTAGAATTTGAAACAACCAACAATGTGGAAGAATATGAAGCTCTTGTTCTAGGATTAAGAGTTGCAAAGGAAACGGGAATTCAGGAGGTAGCAGTGTTCGAAGATGCAGAATTGATAGTCTAGCAGATCAGAAATGGTTATCAGACCAAGCACCCTCGACTCAGGAGTTATAGAAATGAGGTATGGGACCTAATCCATATTTTTTTCTCAACATTTAACATTTCTTTCATCCCAAGAGAGAAGAACACAATGGAAGATTCCTTGGCTACATCGACAAGCAATTTCAAAGTGCCCTTGCCACCTAAATTCAGATATGATGTAGAAGTGAAATACAGGCCCTCCATACCTAACAATGTCAAACATTAGAAGGTGTTCGAGGATGATCTGGAGATCAAGAGATTATTAGATACTATTGAAGAATTTTCAGAGATGCATATTGACCAAGACTCTATTTCTAAAGAAAATCTTGATGGTGGTAATTTTCTAAGTAAGATTGTAGAGCATGACATTGTGCAGCTACCCAACAATCATATTCCAAGGGGACTGATTCCTTTGGAAAGGCTTTTTGATAGGAATGATGTGGCATTAAAAGGGAAAATCTCAGAGGATGATGTTGATACAACTCAGTGTAACATTGGCACTGAGAATGAACCCAAGTTTGTCAGATTGTCAAGGAATCTAACAAAGGAACAGAGGGCTGAATACATTGAACTATTGAGGGAGTTTATTGATGTTTTCTCCTGGACCTATGAAGATCTCAAAACTTATGAAACTTCCATCATTGAGCATAAAACCCCATTGAAAAAGGAGGCGAAGCCATTTAGGCAGAAGCTAATACAGATCAATCCTATGTTGTTACCTATCATGGAGAGAGAAGTGAAGAAGTTGCTACGTGCCCAGATCATCGTGCCATTGAGATATTCAAAGTAGGTGGCCAACTTGGTCCCTGTAAGGAAGAAGGATGGAGAAATTAGACTCTGTGTAGATTTTAGAAACCTGAACAGGAGCTCATGAAAGGACAATTACCCCTTGCCAAATATGGAACATATATTGCAGAGGGTAACATGAGCATCTAGGATTTCCATGATTGATGGCTTCTCTGGCTACAATCAAATCTCTGTTCTACCTGAGGACAGGGAAAATATGACATTTACCACTCCATGGGGCACATTCATGTATGTTAAAATGCCTTTTGGGTTGATGAATGCAGGGGCAACGTTTCAACGAGCCATGGACATATCTTTCATTGGGGAAAAGGATAAGTTTGTGGTCATATATCTGGACGACATAATAGTATTTACCAAATCTGATAAAGAACATTGTTGTCAGCTCAAGAAACTTTTTTTGAATTGCAGGATTTTTGGCCTTTCATTCAATCCCAAAAAATATTTTTTCACCATGAAGGAGGGAAAGTTACTAGGCCACATAGTATCAACATAAGGAGTCAAAATTGATCCTAGTAGAGTTGAAGCAATCCAAGCATTAGAAATACCAAGATCTAGGAAAGAGGTCCAGTCTTTCCTTGGTAAGATTAATTTTCTAAGGAGGTTTGTTTCTAACTTTGTTGGGGTGGTAAATCTTATAACAGCCATGTTGAGAAAGGAGAATGAAGTGAGGTGGACCTCTGAAGCTCAAAGTTCCTTTGAGAAGATAAAGAAGGCCTTGACAGAAGCTCTTGTTCTTATCAGTCCCGATTACTCAAAGGATAACCTTATTTTCTCCTTTGCCTCATCTTACACGGTGGTTGTTGTTTTATTATAGACAAATGATGTCGGGCAAGAGAAACTTATTTGTTATAACCCTAAATTTCACCACACATGCTTACCTAGCATCAGGCCAACTCATTTCCCTTCATTGTCAGAACATCTGCTGAGAAACCTCTTTAAAAACCCTCTTGGGTAAAGGTACACGCAGCCTAACCCACTACTGCACGCGTGTGAACGCTGGCAGGCCTTCTACAGCCCGCGTTTACCTAACAAAACACAAAAATAGGAAAGTTTCCAACAAGAAAAAAAGCTATGGGTCAGTTAACCGAAACTCCTGGTCATGCATGGCCGAGAGTTCATCCAAAACCCTAGCTCCTTCTAGCCTATAAAAGAAGGGGTAGGGGTACTATTTGGAGGAGGAAAATGATAGTGAAGAAACTCTACCCATTTGCCAAATCCATTTTTCCCAACCCTTTAGCCTTTCCTCAAGCCTAAGGAGAATTAACGCAAAGCAGTTGGAGGACAAAAGAAGAGGAGGATCCCAGGCTCAGGATCAAGGAGCGGTATTCAATCTCGACTTTGATTGTAAGTTTATTCATTTTGAAAATAATAAAATAATACTTTTCCTGTCCCAATGCATGAGTTATCTATGGTTTGTGTAATTTATGCTTAATTTCTAACCCTCAAGTAGAAAAATAGCATGCATGCGTAGTGTTTTGTCTTGATTGTAGGTTAACTTTGAAAGGAGAAGCGCAAGGAAGCGGGCAAAGTGCAACGGAGGATCTACACCAAACATCAGTAAAAAGGTTAGTAGTTCCTTTCCATGCATGTGTCTTGAAAGAGGGGTTTAAGTTTTAGGTGGTAGGTTAAAAGGTCATTTCTTTATGGTCAAAATCTGCATGCAAGTCTGACCCTAGTTTGCTAGTCCGTAGGGTATTATTTCCCAACAACAGAATTGGAAACTCCACTGGGGAAGATACTCTTTAGGGTTTCCGGATTTAGTTGAGTTTTTGGGTAGTTTAAGAGATTAGATTTTCTGTTTCTTTGCCTTTCTTTTTCAGTAAGGCCTGAGCTAGCAGGGAGCCTGGTTCTTTATACCAATTTTCCCTGACTGTTGCTTGACGACAATTTTTCAGGACACACAGAGGTACACGCGGCCTGCAGAAGGCCTGCACACATGTGCTCATGCCCTAACCTTCTACAGCCTGCATGTGAATGCTAGCTGTAGAGGTTTCAGTAGCATGTAGGATTCAGAAAGCTCGAGAGGTGGTCCTCCTCTTCCCTGTCATAATTGTACATTCTCAGGGGGCTTTCTGGATCCTGTCTGAGTCTTGTTGGTTCACAGTCTTGTCTCAGTTTGCTTTATTCCATTTTGTTATTCTTTGCAATTATTTTTCTTTTCTGTTAAGAAGAAGAACCCAAGCCTTCAGGAGACCCTGGTTATCAATACCAGAGGCCTTTTCTTGGTCTGGGTTGAAAGTTTTATTTTTGTCTTAGAGTCGATACATACACGCGGCTCGTGCAAGTACAGCCCGCGGGTACACGTGCTCTTTTGTAGCTCAGAACACGTTTGCACGCGTGCTATTTCAATGAGAGTAGTGTGCTTGACAGGCTGCTTTTCAATCAGGGTGGGGCAGTCATCCCTTCCTTTGGTGAGAAGTGTTCCTGTCAGGTGTTTGAGTCTAGGGTTGCACAGTCAGTAGGTTAGGTCTCTTACCCTTAGCCTGTTTTTTCTTAGTTGATATTTGATAGAAAAGATAAAAAGAAAAAAAAAATGTTTTATGGTTTTTAGACAAGCAGAAGAATTCATGCTTTTTTATTGCCATAGTGTGTCTTTTCTTTGATTCTTTGCGATCTACACTTTAAGCTAGAATTTTGTTTAGTTTTCTTGGATTTGTGTTTGTCAGCATTTTCCCTTTGTTGCTTCATTTAGCACTTAAATAAAAAAAAATATCTCTTTTTCATTTTCTTCTTTGTTTGAAGATTGTGTTGCTGCATCAATAGCTAGGGAGAAGTCTTTTTGTTCATAAGTTTTTGCAGTATATTTAGAGCATAAGTAGCTCGTAGTTGAGCGAAATTCCTTTATGTTTGCTGCATGAAATCTTAGAGAAATTGAAAAAGAAAAAGAAGACTTTTTTTGTGAAAAGTTGTTGATTTTTGCATTTAGTAAAAGTTTTTTGTTTCCAGCATTTTTTCATTCATTTTTTCTTTGAGTCTTTACACACCATAAGTTTCACCTTCATACCTTGTGATGTAAAAAATTCCATAAAAGAAACGCTAATTTAAAATCTATTAGACTTTTTGTTTGTAGGGTTCATACACTAGTTCAGGACTAGGGCCTTGGATTAGGTTGGAGAGGAAACTCTCCAAGGCCACTCAAAACCAAACATTGGAGTCTGTGATAGGGAGTGTAGAAGTCCAGTTACGTGGAAGTTATCCAGGACCCCCCTCTAACATAGGGGATAAACACGAGGTCACATGAGGGAAGGTAGTGGAGATAACCCCTCCAAAGTCGAACCAAGCGTAGTGGAAAACACATAACGAGGATTTGTCTTGGGATTCCGTCGTTTGCATTTTCCATGGGGCTTCGTGGATCTCGAATCCGTTCAAGGTCCTCAGTTGTCTTCTGAACCATTTTCTCTCGATACCCTGGACAGGTTTCGGGCTTGATACCCTGCTCATTGTGGTCTACCCGACTATCGACTATACCCGCCTAGTGACTATTATCGTGTTGGCAACCTAGTTGCCAATCTTTTTTAGGGACATACACAGGTGACTACGGGGGTATACCGCGGTCCCTAGGATATACATCAGGCCACACTTTTCATATTATACCCGAAGGGTGCTTCCGTTTTCGAGTTGCACTTGCACCAGTAAGTTTCTCTAGTGTTGGTTGTTGTAACTATTTGTCCAACTAGTTTAGTGTTTGCTTGACTTATCTTTTAGGGGCTTCTTTTTTAGTGTGTGTTATTGTTTGAACGTGTAGAATACCTTAGCGTGTCTTGGATATTCTCACACAGTGGAGGATATCGAGCTCCACTGGTCATGAAGGCTTTTGGGACTGTCGCCGGTTATACTGGAGCCACCCCCGCCACCATTGAGGCGGAAGCTAGACCAACAAGGGTCTTTCGAAGCAACCGGGTTACAAACCATTGTGCCCTAACAACTCCTGGAGGAATCAACCTCCAATATTGGCTCGGTTGAAACCCCAACCACTGATACTTGGCCATCGATCATTGTACCAATCCAATTTTACGAACGCTTGTCAGTGCCTCACACAGTTATGGAACAAAATGTTGTTACTTCCTCAGGGAATTATTCCATTTCCATCACCGTTGCTACCATAGGAGAAGCATCTCCTAACTTGCCATCATCGGTCCAGACCACCATGGTCTCGCCCGCAACTATGTCCCACAGTGGACCGGCCCCATCTATCATGGCGGCCACAAATCCCTTCACACCTAGTGCGACAGGCTCTTCGTTTTCGTATGGTATGCCTAGTTCAGGTACAAGTCCTGCACTAACTCACTCCACTTTATAGACTTTGGGTCTAGGGGCAGGGAGCTCTAACGCTCCTCTACAAGGTCAACTTGGGGGCATTATTGTCCCTTTTAATTCTTTTCCTTACGTTGGAGGTCATATCTCTTCTTTGTCCCCTTCACTTGGTGGTCTGCATCAGCAGTCCGCCGGGTAGCCTGCACACACGAGTTTATTTGGAGCCGGGAGTCAAGGAACACCTGCGCAAGCTCTGCTGGTAGTTTCATCACCATTTTTTTGGAATGGGATGTTTGGTAACAGCACTTTCGCATCCACTGCTTTCCCGTCTGGTGGAACACCCATTTTTGGACATTCTACTCCAGCGCAGGGTACTATTCTTGCACCGAGGGCACATATAGCAGGACCTTGGAACTCAGGACAAGGATCCATTCCTTCCTCTGGAATCTCGTTCTGGGGTAATTATTTCCACAGTCAATGGAACCCCATACAGACTTCCATGCCTCTCCCAGTAGGACCGGCATGGGGTAATCCTTCCCAAAGTCTGTCAAACACAATGAATGCCCAACATCCTATGTCCTTTATGGGGAACCAACCAATGATGTCTCCACAGATGCAAAATCTTTACACTAGTCAGGGCCATGGTTTCTACCAGAATCCGGGCCAGCAGCCAAACTTTTCCTAGCAACCTGGTGCCAATCAAACTCCAGGACCCTTTTTCCCAGGCTATCAGCAGCAACCCAAACTACCATTCCTGACGACGTTACACTTGCCAGATTTGACAAGGTTGTTAAATGATACTATTTGTCACGATCCACGTTGGCCTCCTATGCCAACGAAGTTTCCTTCGAACATTCCAAAGTTCGAGGCCAAGCCTAACGAAGATCCAGGTGATCACATGACTACTTTCCATCTTTGGTGTTCCTCTAACTCATTGAAAGATGACTCCGTCCAGTTGCGATTGTTTCAATGCACTCTTATCGGGAGTGTCGCGAAATGGTACATCGAGCTTGATCGCTCAAGATATTCTTCTTTTGGCGAACTGACGATGGCCTTCCTTAACCATTTCCATTTACCTATGAGATACAAGGTTGGCACAGAGCTGCTTGCCAATTTCGAACAGATGACAGGGGACCATATCTCTGATCATATCTGAGAGTGGAGACACAGAAAGAGTCTCATCAAAGTACTAGTTCCACCAGCATTCCTGCTTGAGTGGTTCCTTAAGTATTTAGTCCCTCAATTATCCAAAGATGTTGCGACTTCAGGATTTTTCTCCGAAGAATATGCCATCATGAGGGCTCAACAGTTTCAGCTCATCTATTCTCAGTCTAGTTTATTATACAACATCCTTCGGGATGCACCACGATCGATACTAGATAAAACTAGACAGAGATATGGACCACATGCCGATGGTATCGTTAGTTCGGCACAAACCAAGCCCACTGAGCAATTGTCAAAACAATTGCAACAGTTATCTATACAACACTCAGTGGCCAGCCAGACCACTGCTTTGGTTGTTCCTCCTACCCAAACGTCGGAAGTACACTCCGTGCAGACGACTAACCCAAAGGCCACCCAGCAACCTGAAGGAAAGAAAAAACAATGAAATAAGGGTAAGGGGGAGAAAAAACCCACTGATAATGCTGGCGAGGGCACCACGAAAAAATGGAAGGTGAGGTATCCATGCAACTTGTGCACGGAAGACCACCCAACCCATCTTTGTCCTCGACTTGCAGAGACCCAAAAGTTTGTCACACAGCAACAAAAAGTCATGTTGACTAATCCCTTTCAGCATGGGAAAAATTTAACTCAAGCCTCTACAAGTGCCGAAGGGGGCAGCCAGGAAACCTGCCCTCCTCTGAACAATTCCTCTACCATGAACGTATATATGGTTAGGGGTGATGCTTTAATAACAACTAGAGCGCACGACTATAGTAAACCAAGCGCCTCTGAGAAGGGTAAAGAAGTCGATATCCCATCTCTTCCTCTACAGATAGAGAATACGTTGGGTGAAACAATGACACACATTCCAAAGGGTGCATTTAAGAAAGCTTCTGACAACCCAAACGCAAGGGCCAACCAGAATTACTCTGTGGTGGAAGATTTATCACAAACCCCTTGTGCAATGTCCGCTTTGGAGGTCCTCCAAAGCTGCCCTACTCAAAGGAAATCCTTGTTGATTGCTTTAGGCTCTACTGAGACTTGTAACCTGGGTACCATCATGTTAGATACAACCGACTTGAAACCTCATCTGCCTTACCACGTCACGTTTCGGATAGTAGTGGCTCATCCCACGAAAATTTTTACATGGAATATCTTCCGCACGGTGGTCAACGAGGGCGCTTTGACTTATGTTATGTCGTTAGGATGTTGGAAATCCATTGGTCAGCCCACTTTATCTCCATCACCTACTCTCCTCACAGCGTTCGACGGTCGTTCTTTCCAACCACATGGCATTTTTCCTTCTTTCCCTGTGCAGTTAGGAGGGAAGACCGTGTGCGTTGAAGTAGAGGTATTCGATGCTCCCCTCAACTATAACCTCTTGTTAGGTTGAAGTTGGACTTATGCTATGCAAGTTGTGGTTGCTACAGTTTTTTGAGTCTTGTTGTTTCCACACGAGGGTCGGATAGTGACCATTGATCAATTGTCCTTCTCTAGGCCTGACACAGCTTTGGGGGTATCCACGAACCCCATGATTGATAATCCTCAGCCTGGTGTCGTTAACGTAGGAGTTGGTTTGTGCCCATCCTTGATGGGCACCTTTGATGACCCACCTCCTCATAAAGATGTCAAGTTTATATCAAATCACCACAAGGCTGATATTTTTCACATTTCGTCGTTTTGTACGACTTACTTCGAGGATCCGTGGATTCTTCCTTCCCCATCAGCCACAATGGATGAGATAGGGCACTCCGGCATGTCCATGCCCTTGTCAGCTACTGAGATAGGGCACTCCGGCATGTCCAGCAAGATTTAGCTAACCCTGATCTAACTCCTGCACAAGAGTTGGATCCACTCCCAGAGCCTATTTGAGCTCAGGGTTCTCTTGCTACCACTGATTCGTTAGACTTAGTATTTCCTTCTAACGAAGTAGTAATCAAAGCAATGACTAGTCTGGACAAACCTTGGGACGATCTTCATCACAGATCATATTTTCTCCCAGAGTTATACCGAATCGAGGTGGGAGAATTCACTATCACCATGACGGGAGATCAATCGTGTCCTATTAATCTCTTAGCTACACAGGAAATTTATGCTGAGGGGAATATGGCGACTATCACTGAAACTATACCTATTGATATCTCCCGCAACCCTGGCATCGTGGAGAATGTCTTCGTCGAGGCGGATTGCTCCCCCGAAGAGATTCAGATTTACACGGATCTTTTCAAAGAATTCTACGATGTTTTTGCCTGGTCTTATGAGGAAATTCTAGGTATCGATCTGAAAATAGTTGAACATGAAATCACAACGTATCCTGATGCTAAGCCTGTGCGACAAAAACTTCGTCCAGTTAATCCTAAGAAAGCAGCAACCATCAAGATTGAGGTTGAGAAATTGCTCAACGAAGGGTTCATTTACCCTATCCATTTGACTCAATGGGTGTCAAACCCCGTGCCGGTCGATAAAAAGCAAGGCACGATTTGTGTATGTACCAATTTCCATGATTTGAACAAGGCATGTCCAAAAGATAATTATCCAACACCATTCATCGACCAGATCATTGATGAATGTGCCGGTTGTGAAGCCTTTTCATTCATGGATTGTTTTTTGGGCTATAATCAAATCCAAATCAAACCTAAAGACCAACACAAAATGACATTCATTTGTCCATGGGGTACACTTGCCTATCGTAAGATGCCTTTTGGCCTCAAGAATGCTGGAGTCACTTTCCAGCGGGCCATTTCTTTTTCGTTTCACGACCTCAAACATATAGTTGAGGCATATCTAGATGATTTATCATCACGCTCTCACAAGCGAAAGGATCATCCTATGCACCTCCTACTAATCTTCGAACGCTGTTGCTACTTCAGGATTCGCTTGAATCCCAACAAGTGCATCTTTTGAATCACGTCCGAAAGTTTGTTAGGTTTCATTGTATCAACAACAGGGATCATGGTCGATCCTCTTAAGGTGGAGGCAATAATCTAGTTGCCCCCCCCTTGCACAATATTACAACTTCAAAGTCTTCAAGGCAAGGCGAACTTCTTACGACGCTTCATCGCCAACTATGCCAAAATCACCAAGGGCTTTATGCGTTTAATGAAGAAATATGTTCCTTTTTTTTGGGATGATGCCACTCAAGGATTTTTCGACGCATTAAAACATGCCCTCACAACCGCACCTCTCCTACGACCACCTAATTATAACAAAGATTTCTTAATATATTTGGTTGTTGTAGAATCAACCATAGGCATGGTTTTATTTCAATAAGATGATTCGCTTTCAGAATACGTGATCTATTACCTGAGCCGAGGCCTCGTAGGACCGGAACTTAATTATTCCCATCTAGAAAAACTTGCGTTGGCAGCAGTTCATGCTGTTCAATGATTCCGTCACTATGTTCTGTTTCGCAAGACCACCATCATTGCTTTCATGAATCCATTCCAACACATGTTGAAACGACGATTTATCGGTAGAAAAATCAATAGATGGATGGTCATCCTCCAAGAATTTGACTTAGACTTCGTTTCAGCAAAGTCCAAGAAGTCATTGGTCTTCGCAGAACTTATTTCAGAGCTTCCGGTTGAGTCAGGTGACGTTGTGCCTGAGGAATCACCTATCCGGGGGGATATGTTTTTGATTGAATCTTCAAACCCCTGGTACAAAGATATACTGATCTATCTCCAGACTTTGAAGTGCCCCACCTCTGCTTCTTGTGATGAGTGTCGGAGGATATGCCATCAGGCTAAGAATTATCTCATACTCGATGGTACGTTGTATCGGAGAGGTGTAGACTGCATCTTGCATCGATGTCTCACTCATGAGGAGGCCGTCATAGTGCTCAACGATTGTCATACAGGAGCTTGTGGCGGTCACTTATCTGGGTTGGCAAAAACCCAAAAGATTTTACGAGCAGGTTACTTCTGGCCCACACTTATTAAAGATTGTATCGAGTCGGTCAAGAAGTGCCATCCGTGCCAAATCTTCTCTCGGAAGATGAGGGCACATCCAGCTCCTATGTTTTTGGTCATTACAGTTGGTCCCTTCACTAAGTGGGGGATTGATTACACTACATGCAACCCCCCGTCAGCAAGGGGGCACCGCTATATCATCGTAGATGTCGACTACTTCACTAAGTGGGTCGAAGCTATGCCAACATTTAAAGATGATGGAGAGACTGCAACTCTCTTCTTATTCAACCAGATTATAGCACGGTTCGACGTCTCGAGAGAGATTTTCACTGATCATGGCAGTCACTTTCAGAACCAAATGATGTCCGAGTTAATGTGAAATCTTGGGTTACGGCAAGAACATTCATCACCTTACTACCCCCAAGCCAATGGGCAGGTGGAAGCTGTAAACAAAACTCTTAAGACGATTCTACAGTGAACTATCAACTCAGCCAAGTCAAACTGGCATTTGATGTTATACTCGGTAGTATGGGATTACCGAACATCAGTTAAGACTACAACCAGTTTCTCACCTTTCCAACTCATTAACGGACTGGAGGTCGTCTTGCCCATCGAATGTCAAATCCCATCTCTGAAATTGGCAGTATAGTTATTGCCAGACACTTCTCCTCTTGAAGAGAGGTTAGTACACCTTGAGCAGCATTGCGATGCGGCTCTGGACAACGAGGCTCATAAACATAAGGTCAAGTGTCAATATGATAGGTCCGTTCGTCCTCGAATTTTTTCTGAGGGCACCCTTGTTCTGGTATATGACCAAGACAAGGAACCCCTGGGGGTAGGAAAGTTTAAACCCATGTGGTTCGGACCCTTCATTATTAAAGAGGTGTTAAAAAAGGGCGCTTATCATTTGGTCAATTTTGAAGGGAATGCTTTGGCGGAGCCTAGAAATGGGCTCTACCTCAAGAAGTATTACTCATAGAACGGTCACTGTGGGTAACTTTTTGTAACATATGTATAGTCTTTGCACTATTACTTTTTTACGTTTCTTTTAAAAAGTGTTATGGACATGTCATTGATGTTATCTTTCGTCAATATGGCAGATGTCAAGTGAGTCCGAGGTGTTCGTTGGGTATGTGGATGGTGCTAGTCGACACATGCGGAGGCTTGGGTAATATTTACACCACAGGGTCAATTGTTATCTTCCGGAGGTATATGCTTAGGTGACACCACAAAAAATGTTGTCGAGTATAGCGCAGTTATTGAGTTGCTTCGTGACACATTGTCATTGTGTATCTCTTATCTTTGGGTCTATCTAGATAGTCAACTGGTTGTGTCACAGCTAAACAGAATATAACGAGTTCATGATCCAACCTTACACCGACGATTCCTTAGGGTACGTCTCTTAGAACACAACTTTGATTACATTACATATTTTCATCTTCCTAGGAGATTAAATCAAATCACAGATACTCTAGCTAATCACGTTTTAGATTAGCATCTTTCCCACACATAAAAATATCATGGACATAAACATGTAAATACATTTTTGCACACATAATCCATAAGACACAAAAAAGAGATAAAATATATATATATATATATATATAAACATCATAAAATCCTCAGAGTACATAGATGTGAGAAAACGCCTCAAAAGTGGGAACAGTAACGATTCATTGCGCTTATGCCCTCAAAAAATATATACATATCAGTGCTCGTGGCACATAAAAGTCTATAGTCTGCTCAGGGCCTATGGGCCCTGTTATAATCATGTACATCTTGGGCTAGATGCCTAAACAATCGAACCCATGTCCGAGGTGCCCCCACAACATGAGTCTACATGGAGGGCGGCAGGTCCTCTATATCTACCATGGGAACTGTGCAAGTGAGCGCAGTAAAGTTCCGCTCAATTCGCCTCAGGACCCTCTCGGCCTCTCCTGCTGGGAGGTTCCCTGCTACTGCTGCTCCTCCAGTGGTGGCAGCTGCGGCTTCTGGCCATAGACGACGCCTGTTCCGTGCATAGTCAGCAGGTCGCACAGGTCCCACATCTGCATGCAATAAACATTCACCCATCAAAACCTCTGGCATACAAAAACTTGATATATATATCAAAAAATACATAAAAATTACATATGCAAACAAAAAAACTATACAGGTGGAGACTTACCCATCTCCCCTCGCTCCTCACCAAGACGCACTGGTATCTCTGGATCTCTGGAGAAGTTGATCCCCACATATGGGCAGTCCTCTATAGCCAGGATCTGTTGTGACAGCCAAGAAACAAATTCGTCGTTGAAGGCCTCCACGGTCCTTCCACCACCCTGTCGCAGCAGTAACACTATCCATCTGCATACTGCGGGGAAAGTGGCCAGATGTCCTCGTACTATCAGCCGAGGACTGAAACACGGAACTCTCTCGAAAAAGAATGAACGTAGGATGGTCCCAAACCTGAAGTTCCTGTGTGTCTGCTGTCAACAAGTTGTCAACTGATTCTTCATGCACTCCAACAGTGTGGTACTCCAATCAAAAATGTGTGCATTCATGCACTGGATTGCACAGTTCATCTATGCACGCGAAGCCTGGTGCATGGCTGCTGAGCCGGTAATCTTCCCAATGAGAAACAAAATAGTCTATAGGGTGAGGCTGGTAATCCTACTAACAGGTACTGAGGAACTTCTCTGATCAGTTCCACCTCACAGTACTCCTCTATCAGCTCCGAGACTTTGCTCGGCCCTGCAGGAAAAGTCTGAAAGTTGATTGGTTCCCCTCTCCTTGAGAGCCCAGTCAAAAAGTAAATATCCTCGGTGGTGGGCACCAAGGATTGCCCCTCTAGCATGAATTCCTCTGCATCAGGGTTCCAGTAATCAACCAAGGTGTTTAGTATCCTTGGTTGCGCGCGCATAAACAGACATAAAAAGAATTTCACCAACCCACACTGCGTCAGCATGGCCACAACATTCGGATCTGCAACCACTAACTCATTGGCGGCCTCGTGCTCCCTTTCCCTCCACTGAACATACATCCTGCCAACACAACAAAGTAGAAGGAGCATCAATACTTTTTAATTTTTTGCTTTTTCACCACGCGGGGGGGTACCCGTGGCCTGTAGAAGTGACAGTCGTGGGTGTTAGCACTTGGTAAATTTCCGAGAGGTTGAAAAAGAAGAAATCTACAAAGGTAACCTTAACCAACCACTTTTAAAGCTGGGATCTAGCCCTTCCAGCTTCAGAGAGGGATCTCTCTATATTATTTAGCTTTGTTTCATAATTTAGGTATTAGGCTAGGTAAAGGCACGAGTTTTGTTTTGTTGTAAAAGGGTTTTTGAATTGGTTGGGACCGTTTACACATTCATTGGGCTATGGGGTATGTATCTAATAAATCTGAGATGCAACCAGAAACGCAGAAGAAATCCTTCACAAGGCAAGATAACACATTCACTGGATCTTTAATAATTTAAGTGATGATCAGAACAAAAGATAAGGGAAACAACTTCAACTAACAAGCACTTAAGAATCTCTTAATTGAAGAAATTTAGAGGATGAACACTAAAATCTTTAGAATCAGAAACAGGGTATCAAAGATAAATCCTGCAACATAACGCTATTCGTAAAGATTAGTTATTGAAAGACAACATGATTATAGAGCAAGGAAACATTTAACTGAGAGAATCACGTCACCAGTGAACATGCGCAGGAATCCTGTAAAGTACTTCCTCTTTATTAGTGGCATATCTCTTCAAAAATAGTACAGATTGATAGTAACCGGGTGTGTGAATCAACAACCCTCCATACATATGAAAATGAAGTATTTATAAAACAAAATACATACGCTCCTATCATAACTGATCAGGACGCGGTCCTGCTATTTTTAGACTAACCATCTTAACTAATTGAACTGCTTTGATGACTCATTACAACTGTATTCTGAATTTTAGGGGTAGGCCGTTGGCGAGGTTCCTCCGCAACCTCTGCTAAAAAGACAGCTGACTGGACGCGACAGCTCATCTGCTTAGTCTATCAGATCGCACAGCTCTTCCCATCTGATGTGACCTGGAACCGTGACTTTAAGCAACATCCGGTACACTTCGTACATGTCTGTTTACTTAGAAAATGTAGGCTTGATGACGAAGACGTGCTTAATTTCATGTTGGATACTAATATCCAACTGCAAGGCATCCATGAATGATCTTCCTGTGATGCTTCCCCGTATACCTGCAAACTTAGAAATGTCCTTGGACACTTCAGTCAACTTTTTCTTATAATCAGGGAGGGTCATTAACTTGTCATTAATGACCTTCATACCCGGCAGGCCCTTTCTTTGCAGAGCATCTATTTTGCTGAAAAACCTTTGCACTCCTTGGTCCATGACTTGGATCTTCTCTTCTAGCTACAGCATGAGACCTCTTTTGGTTAGAACTCTTTTCACCTCCAATATGGTCTCAGTCCTGTCTTAAATTTTCAATTCCTCGAGTTCCTCCCGGGTCTTGGAGTTCAGGAATCTTATGATTTCGTTAGCTTGGGCTGGCATGTCTCCCAGTTCCGTTCTAATTTTCTCCACCGCCTGTTTTCTTCTCTCGAGCAACTTGTTCTGTTCAAACATGATCTGAACCATGGGCCAGATTTCATTAATGGACCTAGAAATATATGTCCACATAAGTTCTTTAACCTCAGCCAAGGTCTTTCCTGTCATTGTCTGTTTCTGGAGCTGCTGCAACTCCTTCCTGATCTGCTCATTCACGTGCTTCTCCTTTGATAGACTCGTCTGAAAAGAAGTCTTTATCTCTTGGAGGTTATTCACCTCTTTCTTAAGCCTACTGATTTTTTGTTCTTGCAGGTTCATTCTCTCCATAGACTTGGCCAGGTCTGTTGCTCCTTCCGATAGGGGTACTGTTGTTGCAGACGGAATGATTGTCACTGTTGTCGTGCTCAACCCTAAAATTGGGATAGCACTTAATGGAATGCTTTCCATCGGCTTTGCCTTCTCTTTCTCCTTGAGCAGTCTCTCCATCTCTGCCTCCATTGCCTTTAACTGCGCATTCTGCTCCAGGAGTAATTTCAACATCTCATCTTTTTCGCCTTCTTTTTCAGCTAATTCTTTGGCCTGTGGGTCCTCCGTTGGAGGGAGCTTTAGTTGTTTTCTCAATGAGGCAATGTCGGCATTTTTATTTTTAATCATTTCCTCCACGGCCTTGACGTTTGCAGGATCGTACCCTATCTTGAGGACCGGCTCCTCCAGTGACTTTATCCTGTTATCTTTCGTGAAGGAATATAATTTTTCCAGCTTCAATTAAGTCTGGGCATTGCTCAAAGAAACCCAAAACTTTGATGCAGATGTCGAAGCGTGGGCCAGAGTGTGAAAAATCATCTCTCCCATTTGCTTGTGCAGATCCATTTGATCCGCCGGATGCACATCCTTTGCTTGAAACTCAAAAGTGGCCCTCTTGTAATCAGACATCACCTTTGGATCAGGCACTTGTGCTTGTAGGAACGCCATATGCATCTTACCCTTCTCTGTATCAAATGATGAGAGAAGTCTATGCTGGGTCGTGGATGACTGCTTCTGGAGCTGTGCATAAGTGCTGTTGGTGAGCGTCTGATTCTTATTTTTGATCATGTCATATTTTTCAAACATGCTCAGCTTGGGCCCAGTCTTGCTTGATGGGGTATCCAAGGGAGAGTCTGTGGATTTTAATGCTACCTCCTTAAGCTGACTAGAGCCGAAAGATGAAGTGAGTTACTTGGCCCCAGTGGTGATCACTACGGTAGTCACTGTGGTAGCTTCTGTTGTTGTGCCGAGCGTTGAAAACATCTTTGGCTTCTTGGAGTGAATTTGAAATTCCTCTGAAGACACTCAGGGCCTCTTCTCCTTGAGGACCTAAGGTGTGGTGGTGGGTAGCGTGCTTGTCGAGGGTACTTGCTGCTCCAAATCTAGCAAGGTGTCGGGCAGCCATACTGTTTGATTAGAAAACTTCTCGATCTCTGGCTTTGACTCCTGAACATATGGGGCATTTTTGTTTTTCACCCTCATGTCTGAAATGATCCCGTGAGGATCATAATGCCAGATGAAACTCGTAGAGAATTTCATCTCCTTCAAAATTCGATCTGCCTCTTCCCCTGCGCCTCGGTTATTGCAGATAAAAGGACCAATTTTCCCCTTAATTCTCAACTGATTCTTTTTCTTAAGTGAAACAAAATGAATATCATCAGAATTCATAATCTGCCTGATATATTCTAATGCGAAAAGCCTTACCAGTACATATCGAGGCAGTTTATAAGGCGCCAATTCGCACCCAAAAACTCTTATGTCTGAGCGATTCTGGCATAGATACCAGTCTCCTATCTAAACATTGTCCGAGAGATGCAGGATCCTCTGGACTTCATCATTAATGCGTGGCTCAGGCATGCCATGCAACATACTTACCACCGAGTGGTAAAACTGGTCAATGAATGCTGTGAAGTCGTACTCGGCCGAATTGTACTTCAGGAGAGAAGTCCACGCAGTGACTGGTTGGGGCTTCCCGTCGGCATCCATATTTTGCAGAGAGTAGTTAAAGTTGTCGTCTTGGAAATAGAGGAACATGTAAGCCAGAATGGATGAATATCTAAACATGCCTTCGGTGGCAAAATTGACAAACTGCTCATGGATATTATTTGCTAGGAAGGTGTTGTAGTCGAACTGGGTGGTTGGCTGCTCGTCATTCGAGAAGATGGACAGAAAACCCAGGATGGGCTCATCCACCCACTGATCGGAATAATATCCAAGAAGGGTGCACAGAGAAGAAATAATCTGATTCCCTTTGGTGGAAAACATAGTGTTACACATTATTTTTCTCATCCCTATGATCGTTAATGATGTAAACTTATATGTTGCCTTCAGAAGGGGGTCAGTGGCCTGAGTTCCTAAAGAGAGAAGGGAGAAGAACTTCTCCTGAGAAAAGAAGTTTCATTTTCCTATGTAAAAAACTTATAAAAAGGGATGTTCGCAGGTTGCTATATAGGCAGGGTGCGAGAATGACCAATTCTCGCAGGTTGCACTATATCCAGGGTGTGAATAGTTCGCGGGTTGCTATATAGCTAGGGTGCGAACATTCCAGCACATGGGAAAAATGAGCATTTTCGCAAATCTTCTAGAAGGAGAAACTTCTATGGTGAGGTGGCATCCGAATGGTTTGGATCTTACTCGCTTTCATGATTTAGTGGGATCATCCTAACCTCCTCACCTTATCTTCTTCATCTTATAAAAGGAGA
>JZKD02S0033181.1:0-11867 GCA_000966675.3 Picea glauca
CCCGAGTTGGGCCACGCCACATGGGATTACGAATTCTGATACCATTAAATTAAATAATAAATTCCGCATGTGAACAGAGTTAAGAGGAAATAATAACAACATGCATGCAACAATATTAATTCATATATAGAATTTAACAACAAAGATTCCATGACAAAAAATTATAATTGCACACACACGGTAATTGAAATAAGCACATGAATGACACCTATCTCAAGAAATAAACACCAACTACATGAAGACCTTCCACGTTCCTCCCAATGTTAGACCACACCGCTCATAACTCTCAGCAGTGGGTCACCCCCAAGCTAGGGATAAATTCCACCAGGGTAAAGTGTTTCTAACCCAAGCTAAGGTCTCTTTAACAACATATAAACTCATAAATAGGTGCCTACTCAAACTAACAACCTACAGTCTCTCATTCCCTACATGTATGTCGCATCCCAGGAAGTGTGCCCCTTCTCTACTCAACATTCCTTCAACTACCCCACTTCCCCTCTGAGGCTTCAACAATAATACAAATAGGAAGTCTCTAATCCCTGTAGCTACAATTTGGCACCTTAGAAAAAATAAATTCCCAACAATTCTCTCACCTGGAGAGAATGATCTTGGGCCTGAAAACCCGCTTCTTCAGTCCTACGCGCCTGACAACCCACTTTTTCAATTTAGAGCTCGAGCTAACTGTTGGGCCTGAGATATGATCAATTTATGACAATTATTAGACACTTTTTCCCGAATGTACATATGTGTTCTTCATGTTTTGAAGGATCGTTTCGAAGAATTTTATGCTAAAACGGTATGATCTACACTGGGTACGTATGATTCATGTTTAATGATAATATTGAGTATAATTCATCATGTTTTTATGCTTCCAAGGATTTGATTCACATTTTCTGGTGTTATAGGGAAAAAACACATCACATTTATGCTTCTGACACTCAGTCTGGTACTCCTTCCAGCACTCGATCCAGTACTCGATCTGACACTGCGTCCAGCACTGCATCCTGCACAAAAACAGTGAGTGAATTGGAGCTTATGGTATTGGCAGCCAGTGATGGGTGAATTGGGAACATGGGTTTTGTTCATTCTTATCCCCTCCAGCTACTGAACTCTTGACAACTTAGTTTAGGTTGTTGAGCAGGTGATTATTGGTTTTCTCTATTTCGACAGTTAGGGCACGATTAATGTGATTCGTTGCTTTTAGAAGTGGTTCAACCCTCCTGTGGTCAACCACTTGGTCTTTAAATCTTATAAATACCACCGTGGTGGTCATACAATAGCTAAGGAGCAGTAGACAAAGTAGAGGATAGAGATACAAACATTTTCCTCTATTTTTGCATTTTTCAATTGCCAAAATTATATAAGATTGCATTTTTCAACTTTTAATGGTGAAATCATTTTGTTGAGCTCATGGTGTGCATTTGAGAAGTGACCATGACTTGTTGGGGGGGCACCAATAGTTTGGTAACTATTCTATGTGTTATTTATGGATTTCATAGCTTAGATGTCTTTTATCTCATTTCCTGTACATGCATTGTTATTTTTCTTTTGTCATATAATTTGTTGTTATAGTTTAATTGTTTTAATTCTCTTTTGCAGGTTAGTATGAAGGTTTTTGTTAATATGCATTGATTTTATAATTAGGAATGAGTTTGCAAACTCATACACTAACCATGTGTACCATTAAATGTTAGATTGTGTTTTATTTATGCCTTTTCAAGTTTAAAACAGAGTAGAACAGAGTTTTAGTTTATGTTCTCTTTAACAAGGATTCAATGGATGGATAGGGTTAGTTTTAGTGTTTATTTGTAGATTGCCTATTTAATTGTTGTTTAGATTTCATTTAACTAGTTGTTAATTCATTTACTTATTAGTTTACTTGCTATATGCTATAACCATGTTTTAATTTCTGTTTTTAAGCATTTTCTTTCTTGCACTTTGAATTGTTAAGATAGATATAACATAGTTTGACTTTATGCAATTTCTTTCCTAGAATTAGATTGCAATTCTAATTATTAGTTAATGATTGAATTTAATTATGAGTTTTTATTACATAGCATAGAAGTACAATTATAATCTCGTTATATTGTTGATGGTTAATAGTCACATGAATATGCAAGGTAATTAACGTTGTTTTCGTAATGGCTAAGTTCTCATTGGATTGTTTAATCCATACCTTTCACTTTGCTATTGAGATCAGTGTAGAGCTTATACCACTTGAATTATCCTTTGTTGTCAAAGGCCATCGATATATCATACGACACCAGAGACATTCACACAACCACCAACACTATATTTGAGTTTTCATAGGTTAAAAGATAGTTTCTTGCTTTCGTAGATCAAAAGATCGTTTCTTTCTTTTGTAGATAAGAAGATATAGTTTCTTGCTTTCATAGATTAGAAGATAGTTTCATTGCTGTTGTAGGATATATAGTCTTTTTCCTTGATAGGTTAGAGACCAGTTTGTTTATCATAGATTAAAGTTTAGTTGTTAGTTCTTCTTTCTTTCAATTAAATATATTTCCTTTCATGAATTAGAAATAGTTTTGAATTAAGAATATAGTCCACTTGCCTCTTAGGCTAGATAGTTGTTCAATGATAAGTTTTAATTTGATTACTTGCAGTAGAAGCTATCTTAGGTTAGTTAGTTGTTTTGTTTACTTGCTTTAATAGGTTAGTTAGTTGTTTTGTTTACTTTCTTTAATAGGTTAGTTAGGTGTTTTGCTTACTTGTTTGCTTGCTTTAGTAGAATAGTTGTTTGCTTGTTTATTTATTTTCTTTCATAGGATAGTTGCTCATTGAATGTAGGTTGGCAAGTTAAAGTAGTTTGATTTTGTTATTTTCTTTTGTTATGCTTAATAGTTGTGTTTTCTTATTGTTGTGAACTAGTTTCCTTCAAGTAGGGTTTTTACTTGTTTTCTTAGAACTATCCATCGATCCTTGGTCCAAAAGTACTTAGGTTACATAGTTTCAAGTTGCTTAGTAGGGTTTTCTCATTAGATAGATTTGCTTGAATAGATTAACCCTTAGATAGCCACTTTCTTAGTTAGACTATACTACTACCAACCCTTCTACCTTGGCATATATTTTTCTACAACTCTAAGTTTACTTACCCTGGGTTGATAATTTAATTGAGGGTTTTTAGTGTGTTTTTAGTGCATATATAACACCCATCACTAACCAATACAGGTACAAGTTACTCTGTTGCAGTCCAGTACCATAAGGTACAATTCACAACTGCCTCTGTAAAGGAATAATAATCCCCCCTTTCGCACTATGTCCCCAAATATATATATATATATATATATATATATATATATATATATATATATGCATGTTTATTTTAAGACACTTGGAACCCAAGGGACTCCCTTGTCCCTACTTTATAAATTAGGATATATTCATGCCCATTACTTTAGATTTAAAGAATACTAATCTAATATTCCATTGGGATTAAGCCCCCTAACTTATCCCCTTCATAGACTCTTAGCACCTTTTCCCTTTCCAGTGGAGTTTATCCCCCAATACTCATTTTTGGGTCAGTCTGCAGCAGTGATGTGATTTATTACTAATATGAGTGTTTACATATTACAAAAATAGGCTCACTAGCCTTTAGCATCTAGGATCTCTGGCCTAATGACCACATAATCCTTTTGGCCTATAACAACCTGACTCACCATCCTATAAAACATTTACATTTATATGTACAATTGGGGTTCTGCCTAGGGGTATTACAAGTGGATACCCCACAACCGCACTAAGGAATCCATATCAATACATGGTGGCCATGCTCTGCAGGTTGTATGGAGAGGCCTCCAAATTTCCTCAGTCGTACTTGCCCTTGATTCACTACTGTGCAGACGAAGTGTCGTCATTCAACTAGGCTGACATTTTGTCAACAAACTTAGCAAAGGCCATCACAACAGTTAAACAAACCCAACTCAAAACTTCTTCAGACATCCACATGTCTTTATATCTCATATATATCATGTGTGTAGTGCATCAATACCCGAATATGGGTTGGGCATGGTAGCTAACATACCCAACCATACACATCTACTGGAAGGTGTTATGGGAGCATAGATATATGACAAAGTATCACAAGATATGTGAGCACTTCCTAGCCCCATTGTATGAATTAATTTTTTTCTCACCAACCTCGTGTATGACCGGCAAAGCATTAGCTATGATCAAATGAATAGGGGACTAGTACTTGATGCAACATGACACATATATTAGAATATACAGAGCCATGAAAGCCCCACATTTTCTTCCCCGATTTGTCCCAGACAAATTAGTGCTCCAATAAGTGGCTTATCAAATAGTGATCAACGGAGTCATGGAAATACTCTATCGGGATAAGAAAGTTATATGGACCCACTCCCATTGTGGATCAACACTTACTCATTTGAAAACACCAAGCAAGCCCAAGACGAAGTGGATACATTTCTTTCATACCACTTTGAAGAAGAGAGATTTAGGAGGCACAACCCAAAAAAGGTGGTCAAGGAACACTCACTATATACGAAATACCCTTGGATTACACTTCGACCACATGGCAATAAGAGGAGGTACATTGTGATGCTAGAACTTATGCCAAAGTCATTTCCAAGGGACAAGGAAACCCCATTGGGAGAATCGCTAATGAAGAAAAAGAACATGAGGAGGCCAAGAAGGAAGCAAAAGAAGAGGCAACAATGAAGGAATCTGCTACAACTACATCTGTGCAATCAAGATCAATAGAAGAAGAAGATATAGTAACAAAAAATAAGAGGAGAAATAAGAAAAGACACACAAGAAAAATGAATATGCATTGGAGAAGAAAAAAAACACCGAAGAAGCCAAAGCTAAGGCTAAAGTTGATGTAGCAATGACAACAACTAATACAAAGGACGAAACAAAAGAAAATGTTGAGAGAGAAGTAGAGAAAGAAGCTTGGCAAAAGGTAATAGTTGAAAGAGCTACAACATAAGCAACAAAAATAACAGAAGTGATACAAAAAGAAGCAAGTTAAGCCACATAAAAGGCAACTAAAGAGGAGCAATGTAGGAAATATGAAGAAGAAAGGAATGATGATGCACCACCGATAGACATCGATATCCTAGAGATATCAATAGGATGTGCCTGTGGTCATACTTAATTCAATGGGATAGGTATGGGGCTTTGTACCCCATTCAAACCAAGCAAAGTTCCCTATCTGAAGAAGTTCACATATGATAAGGCCACATGCAGGATTGTACAAGAAAAAATAAGGAAAGTGCCAGTCATGGGTGGTAATCTAATGTCAGTCCTCACACATACCTAGGTGACAGGAAACATTAGTGAGAACCTAATCTCCATAGCTTCCTCCAACATTTATTTCACTACGACAACAATAGATAATGTCAAGAACTTATACCGCCAAAATCTAGAGAAGGATGCAAGAATCATAGAGCTAGAGGAACAATTCAAGCAGGTGAACATAGATGAGAGTAGACTGCAAAGCTTCAAGGCTAGTGTAGATAAATTCAGGGTAGAGCTAGAAGAGTCCATTGTATATATGTACACCCACACGCACCTATTTCGACAAACAATGGCCACTATCATAGAACAACATAGCCAAGTGCAGGGAAAAAACACCCAATTCATCATTATCCGAGAAGGCATAGGCGATATTGAGAGATGGATCACCGAGAATACAGATGTGCCATTCAATATTCCATTCCCCTCAAGCATAGACATAAAGGTTGATATTTCTTCACTAGATTGCTGCCAGCAAGATGGGCAGAAGGAAAATAGAGATACAACTAGCTCAATGGAAATCTATTCACGACTGCACAAGGAAACAAAAGACCCAGAAAGAAAGTGTTGTCTCCCTCCTATAGAAGAACTTGGAAAGACTCTCACTATGGAACAACTACTAAATAAGGTACAACAAAGTACAAGTTGTAGGAGCGAGGTAACTGAATCGACCTCCAAGGTGACGATGGAATTGATCGAACATCATCTCATTCAACCCACCAAAGTCCATACCATGATCCAAACATTCATGGATACCCTAGAAAAAGATACGCTGACTCTCAATGACAACACAACCATGCATGAAGATGCTCTCAAAGAGTTGGCATACCATTGNTATGAATGGCCAATTACAATAATCATAGGAATACTTGCAAAGTTTAACTTATGAATGCAATGATAAGATGACAGTTATCGGGCATAAACAAGCATAACAACATGAATATAATATCGAAGTGCAAGTACAGAATAGATAAGAAGATGAAATCTGAACAAGGTATGGCAAAAGAAGCTTGTATTACTTAATATGAAAATGAGAAGTTTGAGTACATAATATGAAAAAAGTCTCCAGAATTGAACCCTTAGTTCCTCTTCTACCTTTAGCTTTATAGCTTTACAATGCGGTTTTGAGATCCTGAAAACATGGATCAAATATGCTAAAGATAGAAAGTCAAAATTCAGTTTGCAAAAGATATGGAATGATCCCCAAAAATGAGGTCAATCCCAGATTTCATGGTCTTCTTCTCTTGTAGAGTAATGGTGCAGTGCATAATAGCCTTCCAAGGCTGAGTGATGACTCTTCCAAGAGATACAAATTCGAATTTGTTGAGGTGAGTAAGCATCCTAATTTTCTTCCTTTTTCAAAGGTACCAAAAATGTTTGAAACACCTCTTCTTTCCCTTATCCATCAAAAATAGCTATTGGATCTGACTTGAAAATTCAAAAAATGTCCATTCAAAGAGGTTTCAAACCATTCCAACTCAAAAAACTTCGATCTGTGCAAAAATTCGGTCATTCTAGCAGTGACAGGCTTTCAGTGGTTAACCTAGAAGGCTACTGAGTGGATTAACTACCGAAAGCTCTATTTTTGGTGGTTAATGAACAGTCGTTCTGTTCGCCTAAACCACTGAAACTTCAGCTTTGAGAAAACTTCAAAATTTGCAAAAATTATTACCTTGATTCTTTATTGAATGTTCAAGGTTTTTGGGACGATGCAGCTCTTATTCGTGTAAATATGCGAACTTCAACTGGCTGTGTGGAAGGCTGTGGTGTATCTACCATGGTTGTAGCTAAGTTAGCTAGAGTCTCCAAACCAGTTTTCTCCTGTGTTGGTGATTGAGACTCTTTTAATTTCAACCTCAGAATTCTAAGTTGTCTGTACAACTTCATGTTCTCCCTTATCAATACCATGTTCCTGTCTTTGATCTTGTCATGATTTTCTTTGAGGGTTTGGTTTATTTTGGAAATCTCTACATTTCTTTCAGTCAAGTCTATATTAGACTTTTTAATAAATCTTTCCAAGACTTCCATTTCATATACTTGTTGCAGGATTTTATTGATTTTCCATGCCCTAGATGTTTTAGGCTTACTTGAAGAGGATTTTTCCACTGGTGGACTGTGTGCCTCTGGAGGAGTTGGTGAAGGTAAGTTGGAAAAATCGTCTGCAACTTGTCCAGCCTGTACATTAACCTGTGTCTCTACTAACTCTTGTGCTGGCTCTAAATAACTATAGGGTAAGTTTAAAGGGTTACTTCCTGCAGCAGGGTCCTTGGACTGCTCACCCTCAAACTGTAACTTTCTTTTGATTATTTTCTTTTTAACAGAGGATGATTCTATCGGATATCTTGGTGGTGAGATACCCTTCTGTTTTATATGACTTCTTTTAGGATTAGTATTCTTCTTAGTGGCATCCTTTTTACCCTTCTCCTGTTGTTGCCAATCAGTCTGGAATTCTCTCTAGAAGAGAAAATAGTTCCAATCTACCTGCCTTTTCTTCAATGACTCTTTGACGATGAGGGTAATGATTCCTTGATGAGACAATCTGCTTGCCACCTTAGTGGGCTTGTCCTTGACCTGTTTAGACATTTCCGTGAGGGCTTTGTGCAAGTAAAATGGTAAATTGATGGGAGATCTCCCTGTGAAATGATTTAAAATCTTGAAGTGGTAGAACATGACTCTGTTGTATCTACCTTCATAGGTGATATAGACAAAGATAGCCTTCAGGAGAGATTTCCATTTAGGTTCCAGATAAGACATTGGTATGTCTTTTTTCCATGTAAGATCTTTGTGCAGAGACTGTAGGTAGGACCTAAACTCAATGTTTAAAGGTACCGTTGATTTGAACCAACAATCACCTATTCTGATAAGACCTGTGAACTCAACTATGGTTGCCTCTTCAACCACAAACTGCTCCTTTCCCACTGTTGTTGTTCTTCCATCATACGAGCTAGAAAAAGCCTCGGATACCTATTGATGAAAATATTCCAGTTTTTCACAATACGTATAGCCTCCAGTTTGCTTGAAGAACTTGGCCACCTCAGGGTGCACCTCAAGGTACCAAACTCCATCCAATTCATCCCTTAGAACTGGCCCTGCTTTCAGCATTAGTAAACGTTGACTGTACATGTGATTAAGGAAAAACTTCATGCCAGGGAGAAAAAGAATCTATGATTTAGGATGACAGAGAGTATGACTCATAGAAGAGCAAACGGGACAGGGTAACATAGATTTTGAATCACAAAGCTCAAACACTAACCGAGTTTAGGCAACAAATTGACTGAAAACCTGACGAAAATTTAGAGTTTCGGTGGGATATTCATTTAAACTGAAACAAGATGGGTTTTGAACTTACCTGATGACTCAACCTAGCTTGATTTGGTATGAAAATTGGCTTGAGAGATATTTGCTGGACTCTAACTGTGCTCGACGATCACCATGAGAAATGGGATTATGATCTCTGGATATGTGTTTGTTTGATGAAATCACAGGCTCAAGACTATCTCAATAACTCCCGAATTCAAATTGATAATGAATGGAGATTAAATCAGATATTTAACGGGGTCATAATGGATTGTGTACTCGTGACTGGAAATCGTGAGAGGCTACGTGACTAATCATTTCTGTTATTCGGGCAACACGCATGAATTTTTGTATCATCGCCGAGTCTTAATTTTGAAAAGACAAATGCAGTTGAAAGGAAAACAATATCTCAATCTTTGGATAGATATAACCATAACGTGCATACCTTACCACTTTCATGAGATGTCAGTGGTTACGTTTCCATCATTGCGCTAATTGACAACTGGCTCGTGCGAAAGCATGGGCTTTTCATTTTTCCCGTTGAAATATTTTCGGTAGTTAACCGCACTTTTGCTTTTCCCTCTTAACTACCGAGAACAAAGGATTTCAGTGGTTAATGAGTGGTTTCAAGCTCGCCTAAACCACTGAAACCTGATATTCTGTCTTTTGCTTGACCAAACCAAATCAAAAGTTCTTTGTGAGCTTATTTNCTATAGGGTAAGTTTAAAGGGTTACTTCCTGCAGCAGGGTCCTTGGACTGCTCACCCTCAAACTGTAACTTTCTTTTGATTATTTTCTTTTTAACAGAGGATGATTCTATCGGATCTCTTGGTGGTGAGATACCCTTCTGTTTTATATGACTGCTTTTAGGAGTAGTATTCTTCTTAGTGGCATCCTTTTTACCCTTCTCCTGTTGTTGCCAATCAGTCTGGAATTCATTCTAGAAGAGAAAATAGTTCCAATCTACCTGCCTTTTCTTCAATGACTCTTTGACGATGAGGGTAATGATTCCTTGATGAGACAATCTGCTTGCCACCTTAGTGGGCTTGGCCTTGATCTGTTTAGACATTTTTGTGAGGGCTTTGTGCAAGTAAAATGGTAAATTGATGGGAGATCTCCCTGTGAAATGATTTAAAATCTTGAAGTGGTAGAACATGACTCTGTTGTATCTACCTTCATAGGTGATATAGACAAAGATAGCCTTCAGGAGAGATTTCCATTTAGGTTCCAGATAAGACATTGGTATGTCTTTTTTCCATGTAAGATCTTTGTGCAGAGACTGTAGGTAGGACCTAAACTCAATGTTTGAAGGTACCGTTGATTTTAACCAACAATCACCTGTTCTGAGAAGACCTGTGAACTCAACTATGGTTGCCTCTTCAACCACAAACTACTCCTTTCCCACTGTTGTTGTTCTTCCATCATACGAGCTAGAAAAATCCTCGGATACCTATTGATGAAAATCTTCCAGTTTTTCACAATATGTATAGACTCCAGTTTGCTTGAAGAACTCGGCCACCTCAGGGTGCACCTCAAGGTACCAAACTCCATCCAATTCATCCCTTAGAACTAGCCCTGCTTTCAGCATTAGTAAACGCTAACTGTACATGTGATTAAGGAAAAACTTCATGCCAGGGAGAAAAAGACTCTATGATTTAGGATGACAGAGAGTATGACTCATAGAAGAGAAAACGGGACAGGGTAACATAGATTTTGAATCACAAATCTCAAACACTAACCGAGTTTAGGCAACAAATTGACTGAAAACATGACGAAAATTTAGAGTTTCGGTGGGATATTCATTTAAACTGAAACAAGATGGGTTTTGAACTTACCTGATGACTCAACCTAGCTTGATTTGGTATGAAAATTGGCTTGAGAGAGATTTGCTGGACTCTAACCGTGCTCGACGATCACCATGAGAAATGGGATTATGATCTCTGGATATGTGTTTGTTTGATGAAATCACAGGCTCAAGACTATCTCAATAACTCCCAAATTCAAATTGATAATGAATGGAGATTAAATCAGATATTTAATGGGGTCATAATGGATTGTGTACTCGTGACTGGAAATCGTGAGAGGCTACGTGACTAATCATTTCTGTTATTCGGGCAACACGCATGAATTTTTGTATCATCACCGAGTCTTAATTTTGAAAAGACAAATGCAGTTGAAAGGACAACAATATCTCAATCTTTGGATAGATATAACCATAACGTGCATACCTTACCACTTTCATGAGATTTCAGTGGTTACGTTTCCATCATTGCGCTAATTGACAACTGGCTCGTGCGAAAGCACGGGCTTTTCATTTTTCCCGTTGAAATATTTTCGGTAGTTAACTGCACTTTTGCTTTTCCCTCTTAACTACTGGGAACAAAGGATTTCAGTGGTTAATGAGTGGTTTCAAGCTCGCCTAAACCACTGAAACCTGATATTCTGTCTTTTGCTTGACCAAACCAAATCAAAAGTTCTTTGTGAGCTTATTTACAGAAAATAGACTCTTTAACCTAGCTACAAAAATTTAGGAATAAATTTTGGACCACAACCTATCACCTCAAAAGAAAAATTTTCACCAATTTATTTGAGGAGATAACACTGGCTCCTATTGGGGATGAATGCCTCCCTGTGAGGTTTCAAGAACCACAAAACCAATTCCTTTTCTGAAAAGAAAACTAAAAAATATTTTCTAGTGTTTCCATTGGGCATGGAGTTATTCTGTAAAAATAAAGACTAAAACTAAAATTATAGTGTCCACGCTTCACAGCCTTAGACAAAATAGAGTTTCCAAAATCGCTCATTTACCGAGACACCAAACATTTCTTCACCTCCCAGATTTTGTAGAATGAATGTGTTGTTGTTCTGTACTTGAGTTATCATGAAAGGGTCGGTCCACAAAGAATCGAACTTGTTATGCTTTCCTTTATCCTGTCTGAGAGCATCCCATTTCAGCACCCAGTCACCAACCTGAAAATTATCCACCTTTGCCTTTCTGTCAAAAGTATCTTTGATATTCTTTTGATGAGCCTCTGATCTGTCCACTAACTATTCCCGGGCCTACTGCAGTTCCGCCAAATCAAGCATTCTTCTTACCATATCATTCGACTCGGTTTTCTCTTCCTGAAAGAATCTAGCCACTTGTAAAATTAACTGAACAGGAAAAATGGCATCAGCCCCATAGACCAATTTGAATGGAGAGGTTCCTATGGAATTTTTGATAGTTACTCTTGTTAGCGCTCTGTAAATTTCCTAGAGGTTGTTCGGAAGAAGAAATCTACGAGAGGTAA
>JZKD02S0033192.1:0-26432 GCA_000966675.3 Picea glauca
GGCACATGGTTTTTGCCGATGGTTTTCTATTTTTGGTTAAGGAATTAGGGTTTCAGACTAATCCAGGTCATTGGGTTAGGGTTTTGGATCCCGTTGGCTCCTATATGTATATTGTATTGTAAACAATGTAACACAATGAATGAATATAATATATCCTAGTTTTCCCGGTTTGGGTTTCCAGGGGAAAAATCTCTGTGTAATGTTTGTATTTGCCATTATATCTTTTCTATTCTTTTTTGAATATCTGTTTACAGTAGACATTGTACAAGGTTAGAGTTTTAAAAATTTATTATATTCATAAGCATGGATCCCTCTCTTATGTATTCATCACACCTTGTCCATATATTACTAGAGATGATTATTCACATGTTCATTCAGTTCCACATCTCCTAAGGAAATGTCACAATTCTCGAGGTAGTACACATATTCCAAGGAATTGGTCACATCCTCTTAGACACTTTTTGGCTATGTTTTCACACATGGAAAACCTATACATAATACAAATTGGAGATCCTAGAACTCTACTCTTATTTCACCATTTTTGGAGGTGTTTTCCACATTATTTGAGGGAGAACTCACATGTGTGGGCTTTATGACAGCCATGTGGGTGTTTTGGGTGATGATTTGACTTGTATATGGACCTTTCTTGCCTTGTGGAGCATATTTGCTTGATGTCAGGGCTTGGCCATGCCTTGGAGACTACTCTTGATGATTTCTTCAGCACATTATGATGAGGTTGTCCACTTTTAAGGTCATTTGATATGTTTTCGTGAGGTCGTTCCACTTGGAGGAGAGGAACATTGAATCTTTCCTTGCTTGGGAAGCTACTTCACCTTGTTTTGAGGCCTCGACATCACTTTTTCCTTGGAATGTTGTGGTAGGAGAGAAAATCATCCCCTTTCTTTGTGGGATGTTCCTCTTGCATGAGGATTTTAAGTGCATATGGCATCATTTGATTATGTATTGAATTAGTCTCCTCCTTTGTGTGGATGAAAAGTATTATTTTTTAGTCTCCTAGGATAAATTTATGGAAAAGAATTAATAAATAATGAGAATGATGTAGAAGCATTCTCTATAAATATAGGCTCCCCTCTCATTCCAAATCATTGTGAATTGTTGGAGATCATTTTTATAGGCCATTAATAGAATATGTTTCTTGGAGTTTTTGGTGTCAATTATTGGAGCTCTCTCTTTCTTGGTAAGTTTTATTAGTACATCAAAGATGTTATTGTGAATGTTCAAGACTTCTTCATAGAGAGAAAGATCGATCCATCTAAGGTTTCTTCCTTCCCTCCTCTCTTGTTAACTTGGGTAAGTACTTGATCTATGGCTTATATTTTCCTTTTGGTTCCTTGGAAAGGGTTTTACTCATTTATTTCAAGTTATAGTTGACATTGTTGGTGAACACTTTTACCTTGAGTAAACCCTTCTTGTAGGGCCTTGGTTTTCATGTCTTGTCTTGATTAGACAAGAGACTAGTTTTCCTTAAGGATCTTGTCTCTCATTCTAATCCATAAGCCTTGGATAACTGAATCTTGGAGGGGAATAATTATTGACCCCATAAATTAGTCACTAAGTGGATATAAGGCACTAAGTTTAACTGCCAACAACCAACCACAAAAATCCATAAAATCCAAAATTTATTTTCTTTCTTGTTTTATAAAATAAAAAATCCAAAAAAATATGAAAAGAAAAATCAAACAAACATATCTATTCATTGTCTAGAGAAAGGTTAATGTTTCATATTTCTTTCTAGACATATTATACAAGGGTTCATGCTTCATTGTTAGTCTATAATCCTAAGAAGGAAAATTGACCCTCCCTCATTGTGCTTTAAGGATTGATCTAACATCTTGTGGGTCGATTTAATGAGTTCTTAAAATCTAGAAATTAATTTTCACCATTAGAAACCAGATTTGGAGAAATCCTAAAGGCTAGAGTGTCATGCTTCAAGGTGTATTCTAGCCCTCTCCCAATCTCTACTTCATTTCTAGATCATTTTTCAATCTTATTTAACATATATAGTTGTGAAGTTAATCTCCTAATTGCTAATTGTGTTTATCTTTTATTGGGAGATTCTCTTGGTGAAACTCTGAGGGAATTCATCGTCCTTTATTACAAGTTTATGCTAAGTTCATGATTAGATATCCATTAAGCTTGTAATTTATCGGTGCTAGTTTGTATTTAATGTTATAGCTATCTCTTATTTCAGACTAAGAATGTAACAATTAGGTCATGACCCTCTTTATACTAAGGTGAATTATGCCCATGTTTTTTATTGGATATTCTTTAATGAATCTTATCACTTATCATTGTTATTGGATAAATCAGTGAATGTAGACATAAACTAATCTCCCTAGATCCACTTGGATCTAGAACAAAACAAGACAAGACATGATGCTTTCCCTAAGTTCCTACCATTGAATTTACTACCAAAGAAGGAATAGATGACATACCTTTAGATATCGCTTCCTTATAACTCTGTTGTACCTGCTTCACTCCAGTTTTCTTGTGAGATCAGATCTGCAATGACACAAACCAACCAAAGTGAAAGAAGCAATTGTATGGAGACCTAAACATGTGATCAAGGAGTCATGTAATAAAACACTAATGATTTTATGGGAAAGAAACATTTCATTGTATCATATTAAATGAAAGTGGAAGATACAACCAAATTGCCTTGATGTCGCAAGTCCCCTTTCAGTGGTTCTTTGTTCCAACACACACATACAATTGTTCCAAATTTGTATGAATATGGTCCACAAAATATTGATGGACAAATGGAGGCCTCAAGCATCAGCTGTAATGGGATCCTTCACACAGTCTTCAGCCTATTTTTTCAGCAATTCTTTGCTTAATCTTTCTTAAACTTTTCCATGAGAAATCCATTATTATATAGGAAAAGATGAAGTGGTTACAAGGATCCCACCAAATCATAGAATCTGATAGGATCACAACCATATAGACGCCACCTCACATTCCAGAAGATTCCCCTTCTAGAAACTTCATGAAACTTCTTCCTTTCCTTAGCTTCAAACGACGTTGCACCCTGCCTATATAGAAGCATGCAAAAATCCTACGAGCTAGGCATAGAGCAGCCTACAGAAATCAAGGATTTTCGCACTGTGTACCTTTGTATGCCTGCAGCGTCATTCGAAAAATATGCCTTGTAGGGAAAGAACTCAGTCATTTTTCCCATGTAAAAGATTGTTTTGAGAGCCTGAACAAATGCATGTAGGGTCATCATCAAAGTGACCAAAATAATATGTAACAAAATGCCCCCCAAAGTATGAGGTTGGAACTCATGACAACCGAAATACTTTGTAAAATGTGTGTGTGTGTGTGTGTGTGTGTGTGTGTGTGTGTGTGTGTGTGTCAGGAACAAGGAATGCACCAATCAGAAACCTACAAATAATCAAGCATCTGCATAAAATTATACCACTTTTGAGGTAGGAATTCCCATGCTCAGACTACAAATGATTTAAATCATAAATTTAAGTCATGACCACCAATCATACACCATGGATCCATGTCATCAAGACTCTACATAGCCACTAGAAACACACTATGGATCCATGTATTAGAAATCTTAAGTTCAGACATAGTCATGAGACATACAAAGTGGATTTGTGTGTCAAATAAAAATCATAAATACTCCATCGCAACCTGGACCAAAATGATGAGATCCAGGTCTTCAACCCCGTCATACGCAAGTATGAATCTAACCATGCGATTACAGGTGTTGAATTCGAACATGGTAGAAACCACTTAATTACAGGTCATTGATGAAAATCGTTAACAAGTGTGAGGGAAATTGCCATTGATGTCAATGACTCCCAAGGTACCTTAGTACAATCCAATGAATGTGAATAAATGAGTTGAAGTCGAACACTCAATGGAATCTCCCGATCAGGGACCAATGATGTGAATCCACTGTCGAAAGCGAAGAAACCTGCCATTGAGGCATGCAGGCTCTAAGGTATTAAATGATTTCTAAGTCTTGTTCTTGGATGATGAGTTGAAGTCGACAAGAAAAGACTCGTCACAGGAAGGCCTTGATGTATCCCCCATTAGTGACATGAAATAAGTAACAGATTTAGGGTAGATCAAAGTATGAAAATGATTTGAAACTAACACAGGGAAGGACGACATGGTAATAATTAACAATTGTAGATGGACGACTCGAGGGAGGGCTTGTTTGGAATTCTCTTGAACATATGAATGACAGAACAATAATCTTGGTAGCATTGACTCAAAGATGACCCAAGATATGAACTAGCAAGAAGTTAGAAGAGAGGCAAATGGATTTCCCAACTCGAATTCAAAAAAATGAAGGGGGGTGTCATGTTAAAGAGAGACTAGTACTGCCACGGTTACAGAGACATATTTCTTTTTCAAATTTTCCCCCACCATTTCTGGTGAGTAACTCTTTATTTTTATGCAAGATTGAAGAGGATAACATATGCTTGTTGATGTAAGCTCATCCTTCAGGCGAGTCCCTCAAGGTATACTTAACGAACCCTAATAAGGAATGGTTCAGACCTAGGTGGGTCTCTCGATGTTTGTTTAACGAGTCCAAAGATATAAAACTTGAGATTTTTTCATGTTTATAGAGTCTAAAAAACACATTAAAGAGAACTCTTTTAGTTCCTTTTTCATAAAGAAATTTGACGAGACCGAAAAAGTGATACACTATTGCCCATCAAATTTTTTCTTCAAATACTTTTACAAGCATGAAAAGAACAAGGTCACTCGACAATCTTTCCATTTTTATGGAGTGTGAAAAGAGCTTAAAGGATACTCCATGGTTTTCTCTTTTTGTGTTTCCATGATGAGTACGAAAAAATGACAAAAGTATACTCGGTTACGTTCTCATTGATTTTTGAGAACAAGAACGAACAAAGACTATGCTCGAGGTTTTTTGGAAAAACCCTGAAAAGTGTTGGTATATGTAACAAACAGAAAAGTGAATCAAAAAGACATCCATACTGCATTGTTCAGGACTTTAGTCTTTCCACCTATGAAAAATAAAAGACTCATGGGACTGTTATCCTTTTAGGTTATGATAAAACACATTAAAACAATATAAATATAATTAGAAAAAGAAAAAAGTTGAATAAATAGGGGTAAAACTTTTTATTGCTATTTCATTCAAAACTTGTCTAGAAACCCTGTTTTTACCTCATATTTCAGTTGTCGATTGCGAGAAGCATGGGTTACCATTCAACAAACAGTCTCCGTCAACACGGTAAGATCACCATCCTCTTCTTTTTCAATGGATTAAAATTCATTTATTTTGGTTCAAAAGTAATTTTTGGATGAGTTTTTGGGTCGATAGGCTTGTGCTGAGGTCGTCGCAGGTGGCTAGTATCAAGACTTGCGGAAACTCCGCACTGTAATAAAAGTTTGTCTACGGCAGCTGAAAAACCCAAAAAATTACGCATGTGCTTTCCCAAAAAGAATTTCAAAATCAATGTTTGGAAGATGATAACTTCTTTTCCTTGTCTCCATGTAGGTATTTGATTGCCAAAATGTTGGAATGGAGAGAACAAGAACACGAGGATGATGGATTTATGGCCTTGAATGATCCTGGCACCATCAACACCCTTCAACAGTGCGAATTGTTAAGAAATTTTAAAATCTAGGGCATGAGAGCTCAGCTGAGGCTATTAGAATACCTGGTCCACATTTGGGATGTATATCAGCAAGTGTTTCATGTGGGTGCCCATGTTATTTCCTTGGAAATCGAATACATTTACTTCTTGATGGGGTTATCCCATCGTGGAGCACCTGTGACCTTAACAGGAGGTCGAGGTGGTGGTTTGCCAATGAGAGAATACATCTGTCAGTACTATGAACTTGAGGTCGAGAGGCACAAAGGTAAGGTAGCCATTAGAGGTGTTCGAGATTTAACCCTCCGAACCATTTTTCTTACCATTGCATGGACGGTGGGAAGTGAATATCTACACATGCCCCTCCAAAGTTATTTCCAGTATGTCGTGGAATGCATGGAACCTTGTGTGTTCAACTGGTGCGATGGTCTTCTTTGCAGTATGAATACATAGTTAACCAAGAGCAAGAATGGGGACTTGAAACAATTAGGATATGGATCCATTTTGGTGTCTTTATTTCTAGAAAGAGTCCCTCATTTACGCCTACAGGTAGAGTGGGGTATACCAGTGCGACGGGATCCGCAAATGAAGTGGTGGTGTGATCTCATGGATCAACATGTAGCGGGTCCCATTATTAAATACAATGATGCATTCTTTGACTAGATGAGGCCACAGATATTGATGATAGATGATTATGCATATGCCAGCTTGGACTTTGGAGGCAAACCCGATTTGGTTCTACCTGAGGGTTTTCAGTGGGGGGACTTAGGTAAGAAAAACATTTTGTTTTTATGGTGTTTTTGTGAATTTTTTAGAATATAAGATGTTTTTTATGCTCTATCCAATGACTAATAAAAAAATTTGACCATGCAGATGTAGGTCCACATCGGCCTCTAGGAACTTCCCCCATTCAGAGGCGAGGGGAAGCAGTGGTAGGCATGATGGGACGTTGACGATTATGAAGTGGTCGAGAAGAATTTAAAGGGTTTGAAAGTGGACATCCCAGATATCTCGATCAATGAGATTCTGAGGAATTGTAGTGCCACACCGTAGGCATGTCTGGTTCACTTAGCGAACTACTCCGTAGGGTAGTATGGGAAATAGTATGCTACCATGAGCAAAATCCATGATGCTATTTTGTAGAAGCCATAGGCTTCATATTTTGATATTTTGCTCTCTAGACAGAAAACACCTTTTTGTAAAACATTTTATCGTTATATATATACATGAGGCTTATACCGTCTTACTTTGGTTTATATACAACATGTGATGTGTGATTGGATTTATAAATGTCTCAAATGTCTATCTAACACATAATTAGCTAATGCATCAGTCAATGTATTTAGACATCTAGGAATGTGTTGATACTCAATATACTCAAAATAACGTTCCAAGAGGCGAATTTGTAAATATACCTGTAACAAAGTGGGGCTTCGAATAGTATATATTTTACTTAACTGTAGCACTACTAGCTGTGAATCAAGTCGTACAACAAGATGACGAATACCAAGTGAAATAGCATCGATCAACAATTCGATGACTGCGCTATATTCTATGATATTATTGGTTGCACGACCGAGGAAAACACCTTGTAGACTGATAAATTTGTTTGTGGGTGTGTAGATTTCCCAAGAAACAGAAGCTAGGTTCTGAGTACTACGACTAGCACCATCGGTGAAGCCAATACAAGGTAGCGAAGACACCTACATCCGAAAACCATGCACAACGCAAGGTACGCAGTTGGGGGTCGAAACCAAATAACAAAAAGCGTACAAAAGTAGCACATAAGAGTATGATATAGTAAAAATACAATCACTCGTGAAAAGATGGTCTAAGCATAGTATTTCTTCAAGTAAAGCCCATTTTTGGGTTCACTCAAAGGAATTCCATCATAATCCACTAACTCGTAAGCTCCCTTATCTAACACTCATTTGACGATATAGGGACCTCGCCACATCGCTTCAAATTTTTTGACTCCTAGTAGATCACGATCTTGTTCATAGAGGAGAACTAGATCACCCTCAGAGAAAACACGTGGCTTGACATGTTTTTCATATTGGGATTTAACGCGCTTCTTCTAGGTTTCAATAACCAGGGTGGCATCACGATGGGTCTCATCTAATCACATAAGATATAGTATACGTTCTTCCTTAGCAGAGGTGTTTGGGAGAACTTCAACAACTAGCTTCAACGATGGTATCTCACATTCAATCGGTAGAACATATTTGATACCATACACCATCTGAAAAGGCGTAAATCCCATAGAAGACTTCACGGATGTCTGATATGCTCACAATGCTGAGAACAACATCGTGTGCCAACTTGTCTTGTGAATTCCTATTATCCGTCGAAGCATAGTAACAAGAACTTTGTTTATCGCTTCAACTTGGCCATTGTTCTGTGGATAGTAGGGGGTTGAGTTTTAATGTCGAAGACCCAAATTTTTGGTAAACTCAGACACCATGAAATTTCAAAAATGGCTACCATGATCAGTGACGATAGCTTACGGGATCCGAATCGTGTGATGATGTGATTGAATATGAATAGGGATGTAGTTTTTCTGGTATTATTGAATGTAGGCATCGCCTTGGCCCATTTTGTGAAATAATCCATGGCTATGATGATGTATCCATGCCCCCTGACTGAGTGAGGGTTACAGGTCATGAAATCAATGCCCCATTTCGCGAAAGGTCCAACGGAAACTTCAGGGTGTAAAGGAGCAGGATGTGATCTTATTTTGTTGTTGTATTTTTGACAAGCATGGCATTTTTGGACGGAAATAATATAGTCTTTAAATAAAGAAGGCCAAAAATACCCTGCTCATAATATATTTTGGGTAGTAGCATACCCAGACATATGACCACCACATGCTCCAGAATGGAAGTCATTCAATGTTTTCTCAGTCTCATCATAGGTGAGACATCATCAAAAAATGGAGTCAACTCCACAGTGATAAAGAGTGTCACTGAGGATAATATATTGATGGGCTTGGTAACATATACGATGATGGTCAGCACTAGACAAATCAGGCTAGAAAGTATGAGTCTGGAGATAAATAATGATATCCCCATACCAAAGGTCATCAGAACTGATCAGAAAAAGGGATTCATCGGGTAAAGAATCCTCTGCTACATTTTACGTCTCAATGCAGGGAAGGTCACATATTAGTTCGGAAAACACCAAGTATTTCTTAGACTTAGGGCATTCAAACTCTAATTAAAACTCCTGGAGAATCACTATCCATTTGGAGTATTTTCCCCCTAGAAATTGGCGTGTAAGAATGTGTTGCATAGGTTTGCAATTGGAAATTACAATAGTCTTGCATAAAAGGATATAGTGACGGAAACGTTGGACAACTTGAACAGCTTCCAAGGCCAGTTTCTCAACATGTGAATATTTGGCTTCAGTAGTCGTAAGACTCCAACTCAAATAATAGATGACATGTTCATCGTGGAAATCATTTTATTGGACTAGAACCATGGCAATGGTAGAGTCCGAAGAGGTGCGATAAAGGAAATAATATCGACTATAATCAGGTGGGAAAGGTAGTGGGGTATGGGTTAAAATCAGTTTCAAAGCTTCAAAGACTTTGTTGGCAGTGCTATCCCATATGAACTCAGAACCTTTCTTCAGTAGTCGAGTAAATCCAAGCATTAACTCAACGTAGTTTGGAATAAAACGACGTAAAAAGTTTTCCTTCCCTTGAAAACTTTGCAGATAGTAAAGTGAAGAAGGAGGAGGGAGATTGAGGATCGCCTCAACCTTTAAAGGATCTACCCTGATCCCTTGAAGTGAAAAAATAAATCCCAGAAGTCAGTGAGACTCCACACATAAGATACATTTGTGTGGGTTTAAGCGTATACGATAGAACCGACAATGAAGGAAAATGGCTCGGAGGTGTGTTGGATGGTCACTACGATGCATGGAATGCACCGGTAGGTCATATAGATATGGTTGTACAATTTTCTCGATATCATAAAAAGCATAAGAAATGGCACGTTGAAAAGTCACAACGGCATTATTTAAACCGAAGGATAGTTTCCAGTAGGCAAAGATGCCCCAAGGACAAATAAAAGTGGTTTTGTGTTGATCTGCGAGCAAGATGTTAATTTGATTATATCCAGAGAAACCGTCCATCAAAGAGAATATTTCATTCATGATGCAATCATCGATGATATGGTCAACGAAGGGGGTGGGAATGTTGTCTTTAGGACAAGCTTTGTTAATATCCCTATAATCAACACAGACACGGATTATACCTCGTTTCTTGTTAACCGGAACTAGATTGGATACCCAATCAGTTAAATCCACGGGATAAATAAATCCAGCTTTAAGAGGTTTTTCAACCTCAATATTGATAGCGGTTGTTTTACAAGGGTGGGCCAGGGGGATTCTCTGTCGGACGGGTTTAATGCCCGGGTATGTCTTAATTTTGTGTACAACAATATCGGGGTCAATACCTGGCATCTCTTCAAAGATCCATGCGAATATGTCATGAAACTCCTAAAAAAAGGACTTATATGTGATAACCTCATCGGTGGAACACGAAGCTCCGATGTGAACATTTTTCGACAACTCCATGTTTAACGGATATGTCGAGGGGGATGGTGGGTGAAATATTACTCAAGTTCCCTTCATATAACACATCATGTGTAGACTTGGGAAAAGAAGATACGACAACAACAGTCGACAGAGTCGAGATCCATTGGTAACTCTCTAAGGTGTGTTGTTCCAGGAAGATGATGGAACAATGATGCCCATCATCCCATGGGGTGTCTTCCATGGACATAACCAACATGATCATCTCATCCATGGGAAAAATAACGTAGAATGGATTAGGAGATGAATCCCCAAGAGAGGTAGTGGAAGGGTTTGTCGATTGAATGTCTTGATAAGAAGATTCAACTAGATTTAAAGGCATCTGGTCACCATAGCGAAGATAATCACCAGGTGCGGGTACTATCCACAGGCCAGAAAATGCGGGGGTTTCACAATTGGAGGTGGAAATCATGTTGATCAAGGAAACCAAAGGAGGTGGAACATCGGGTGGTGGGATCGGGAAAGTACCCATCATAGTCGAATCTTTTAGTAGACCCACACCAACATTCTCATACCCAGGGGGTGTCTTTGAAATGAAGGGTACGTTGCTAGTACGATCATCAGAGTTAAAAAATGTCAGTTGGTCTACTGTAACAACTTTTACCTGGTGTGGAAAATGTACAACACAGAAAAGAGTCGATACAACTGTACGCATGGAATCAATCCAACTATGGCCAAGAAAGAGGTTCTAATCAAGAGGTGCATCAAATACCTCAACTTCAACATTGACCGATTTTCCTTCTAACGTAATAGGCAACGAGGGGAGGACATCGTAGGGTTTAAATCCAGAGCCATTGAAGGCTTTGAGTGTGTTGTGTGATTCAGTTAAGGGAGGATAGCTAATGGATATCCAACAAGAAACATACATTANACCCTGAAAAGTGTTGGTATATGTAACAAACAGAAAAGTGAATCAAAAAGACATCCATACTGCATTGTTCAGGACTTTAGTCTTTCCACCTATGAAAAATAAAAGACTCATGGGATCGTTAGCCTTTTATGTTATGATAAAACACATTAAAACAATATAAATATAATTAGAAAAAGAAAAAAGTTGAATAAATAGGGGTAAAACCTTTTATTGCTATTTCATTCAAAACTTGTCTAGAAACCCTATTTTTACCTCATATTTCGGTTGTCGATTGCGAGAAGCATGGGTTACCATTCAACAAACAGTCTACGTCAACATGGTAAGATCACCATCCTCTTCTTTTTCAATGGATTAAAATTCATTTATTTTGGTTCAAAAGTAATTTTTGGATGAGTTTTTGGGTCGATAGGCTTGCGCGGAGATCATCGCAGGTGGCTAGTATCAAGACTTGCGGAAACTCCGCACTGTAATAAAAGTTTGTCTACGGCAGCTGAAAAACCCAAAAAATTACGCATGTGTTTTCCCAAAAAGAATTTCAAAATCAATGTTTGGAAGATGATAACTTCTTTTCCTTGTCTTCATGTAGGTATTTGATTGCCAACATGTTGGAATGGAGAGAACATGAATACGAGGATGATGGATTTATGGCCTTGAATGATCCTGGCACCATCAACACCCTTCAACAGTGCGAATTGTTAAGAAATTTTAAAATCTAGGGCATGAGAGCTCAGCTGAGGCTATTAGAATACCTGGTCCACATTTGGGATGTATATCAGCAAGTGTTTCATGTGGGTGCCCATGTTATTTCCTTGGAAATCGAATACATTTACTTCTTGATGGGGTTATCCCATCGTGGAGCACCTGTGACCTTAACAGGAGGTCGAGGTGGTGGTTTGCCAATGAGAGAATACATCTGTCAGTACTATGAACTTGAGGTCGAGAGGCACAAAGGTAAGGTAGCCATTAGAGGTGTTCGAGATTTAACCCTCCGAACCATTTTTCTTACCATTGCATGGACGGTGGGAAGTGAATATCTACACATGCCCCTCCAAAGTTATTTCCAGTATGTCGTGGAATGCATGGAACCTTGTGTGTTCAACTGGTGCGATGGTCTTCTTTGCAGTATGAATACATAGTTAACCAAGAGCAAGAATGGGGACTTGAAACAATTAGGATATGGATCCATTTTGGTGTCTTTATTTCTAGAAAGAGTCCCTCATTTACGCCTACAGGTAGAGTGGGGTATACCAGTGCGACGGGATCCGCAAATGAAGTGGTGGTGTGATCTCATGGATCAACATGTAGCGGGTCCCATTATTAAATACAATGATGCATTCTTTGACTAGATGAGGCCACAGATATTGATGATAGATGATTATGCATATGCCAGCTTGGACTTTGGAGGCAAACCCGATTTGGTTCTACCTGAGGGTTTTCAGTGGGGGGACTTAGGTAAGAAAAACATTTTGTTTTTATGGTGTTTTTGTGAATTTTTTAGAATATAAGATGTTTTTTATGCTCTATCCAATGACTAATAAAAAAATTTGACCATGCAGATGTAGGTCCACATCGGCCTCTAGGAACTTCCCCCATTCAGAGGCGAGGGGAAGCAGTGGTAGGCATGATGGGACGTTGACGATTATGAAGTGGTCGAGAAGAATTTAAAGGGTTTGAAAGTGGACATCCCAGATATCTCGATCAATGAGATTCTGAGGAATTGTAGTGCCACACCGTAGGCATGTCTGGTTCACTTAGCGAACTACTCCGTAGGGTAGTATGGGAAATAGTATGCTACCATGAGCAAAATCCATGATGCTATTTTGTAGAAGCCATAGGCTTCATATTTTGATATTTTGCTCTCTAGACAGAAAACACCTTTTTGTAAAACATTTTATCGTTATATATATACATGAGGCTTATACCGTCTTACTTTGGTTTATATACAACATGTGATGTGTGATTGGATTTATAAATGTCTCAAATGTCTATCTAACACATAATTAGCTAATGCATCAGTCAATGTATTTAGACATCTAGGAATGTGTTGATACTCAATATACTCAAAATAACGTTCCAAGAGGCGAATTTGTAAATATACCTGTAACAAAGTGGGGCTTCGAATAGTATATATTTTACTTAACTGTAGCACTACTAGCTGTGAATCAAGTCGTACAACAAGATGACGAATACCAAGTGAAATAGCATCGATCAACAATTCGATGACTGCGCTATATTCTATGATATTATTGGTTGCACGACCGAGGAAAACACCTTGTAGACTGATAAATTTGTTTGTGGGTGTGTAGATTTCCCAAGAAACAGAAGCTAGGTTCTGAGTACTACGACTAGCACCATCGGTGAAGCCAATACAAGGTAGCGAAGACACCTACATCCGAAAACCATGCACAACGCAAGGTACGCAGTTGGGGGTCGAAACCAAATAACAAAAAGCGTACAAAAGTAGCACATAAGAGTATGATATAGTAAAAATACAATCACTCGTGAAAAGATGGTCTAAGCATAGTATTTCTTCAAGTAAAGCCCATTTTTGGGTTCACTCAAAGGAATTCCATCATAATCCACTAACTCGTAAGCTCCCTTATCTAACACTCATTTGACGATATAGGGACCTCGCCACATCGCTTCAAATTTTTTGACTCCTAGTAGATCACGATCTTGTTCATAGAGGAGAACTAGATCACCCTCAGAGAAAACACGTGGCTTGACATGTTTTTCATATTGGGATTTAACGCGCTTCTTCTAGGTTTCAATAACCAGGGTGGCATCACGATGGGTCTCATCTAATCACATAAGATATAGTATACGTTCTTCCTTAGCAGAGGTGTTTGGGAGAACTTCAACAACTAGCTTCAACGATGGTATCTCACATTCAATCGGTAGAACATATTTGATACCATACACCATCTGAAAAGGCGTAAATCCCATAGAAGACTTCACGGATGTCTGATATGCTCACAATGCTGAGAACAACATCGTGTGCCAACTTGTCTTGTGAATTCCTATTATCCGTCGAAGCATAGTAACAAGAACTTTGTTTATCGCTTCAACTTGGCCATTGTTCTGTGGATAGTAGGGGGTTGAGTTTTAATGTCGAAGACCCAAATTTTTGGTAAACTCAGACACCATGAAATTTCAAAAATGGCTACCATGATCAGTGACGATAGCTTACGGGATCCGAATCGTGTGATGATGTGATTGAATATGAATAGGGATGTAGTTTTTCTGGTATTATTGAATGTAGGCATCGCCTTGGCCCATTTTGTGAAATAATCCATGGCTATGATGATGTATCCATGCCCCCTGACTGAGTGAGGGTTACAGGTCATGAAATCAATGCCCCATTTCGCGAAAGGTCCAACGGAAACTTCAGGGTGTAAAGGAGCAGGATGTGATCTTATTTTGTTGTTGTATTTTTGACAAGCATGGCATTTTTGGACGGAAATAATATAGTCTTTAAATAAAGAAGGCCAAAAATACCCTGCTCATAATATATTTTGGGTAGTAGCATACCCAGACATATGACCACCACATGCTCCAGAATGGAAGTCATTCAATGTTTTCTCAGTCTCATCATAGGTGAGACATCATCAAAAAATGGAGTCAACTCCACAGTGATAAAGAGTGTCACTGAGGATAATATATTGATGGGCTTGGTAACATATACGATGATGGTCAGCACTAGACAAATCAGGCTAGAAAGTATGAGTCTGGAGATAAATAATGATATCCCCATACCAAAGGTCATCAGAACTGATCAGAAAAAGGGATTCATCGGGTAAAGAATCCTCTGCTACATTTTACGTCTCAATGCAGGGAAGGTCACATATTAGTTCGGAAAACACCAAGTATTTCTTAGACTTAGGGCATTCAAACTCTAATTAAAACTCCTGGAGAATCACTATCCATTTGGAGTATTTTCCCCCTAGAAATTGGCGTGTAAGAATGTGTTGCATAGGTTTGCAATTGGAAATTACAATAGTCTTGCATAAAAGGATATAGTGACGGAAACGTTGGACAACTTGAACAGCTTCCAAGGCCAGTTTCTCAACATGTGAATATTTGGCTTCAGTAGTCGTAAGACTCCAACTCAAATAATAGATGACATGTTCATCGTGGAAATCATTTTATTGGACTAGAACCATGGCAATGGTAGAGTCCGAAGAGGTGCGATAAAGGAAATAATATCGACTATAATCAGGTGGGAAAGGTAGTGGGGTATGGGTTAAAATCAGTTTCAAAGCTTCAAAGACTTTGTTGGCAGTGCTATCCCATATGAACTCAGAACCTTTCTTCAGTAGTCGAGTAAATCCAAGCATTAACTCAACGTAGTTTGGAATAAAACGACGTAAAAAGTTTTCCTTCCCTTGAAAACTTTGCAGATAGTAAAGTGAAGAAGGAGGAGGGAGATTGAGGATCGCCTCAACCTTTAAAGGATCTACCCTGATCCCTTGAAGTGAAAAAATAAATCCCAGAAGTCAGTGAGACTCCACACATAAGATACATTTGTGTGGGTTTAAGCGTATACGATAGAACCGACAATGAAGGAAAATGGCTCGGAGGTGTGTTGGATGGTCACTACGATGCATGGAATGCACCGGTAGGTCATATAGATATGGTTGTACAATTTTCTCGATATCATAAAAAGCATAAGAAATGGCACGTTGAAAAGTCACAACGGCATTATTTAAACCGAAGGATAGTTTCCAGTAGGCAAAGATGCCCCAAGGACAAATAAAAGTGGTTTTGTGTTGATCTGCGAGCAAGATGTTAATTTGATTATATCCAGAGAAACCGTCCATCAAAGAGAATATTTCATTCATGATGCAATCATCGATGATATGGTCAACGAAGGGGGTGGGAATGTTGTCTTTAGGACAAGCTTTGTTAATATCCCTATAATCAACACAGACACGGATTATACCTCGTTTCTTGTTAACCGGAACTAGATTGGATACCCAATCAGTTAAATCCACGGGATAAATAAATCCAGCTTTAAGAGGTTTTTCAACCTCAATATTGATAGCGGTTGTTTTACAAGGGTGGGCCAGGGGGATTCTCTGTCGGACGGGTTTAATGCCCGGGTATGTCTTAATTTTGTGTACAACAATATCGGGGTCAATACCTGGCATCTCTTCAAAGATCCATGCGAATATGTCATGAAACTCCTAAAAAAAGGACTTATATGTGATAACCTCATCGGTGGAACACGAAGCTCCGATGTGAACATTTTTCGACAACTCCATGTTTAACGGATATGTCGAGGGGGATGGTGGGTGAAATATTACTCAAGTTCCCTTCATATAACACATCATGTGTAGACTTGGGAAAAGAAGATACGACAACAACAGTCGACAGAGTCGAGATCCATTGGTAACTCTCTAAGGTGTGTTGTTCCAGGAAGATGATGGAACAATGATGCCCATCATCCCATGGGGTGTCTTCCATGGACATAACCAACATGATCATCTCATCCATGGGAAAAATAACGTAGAATGGATTAGGAGATGAATCCCCAAGAGAGGTAGTGGAAGGGTTTGTCGATTGAATGTCTTGATAAGAAGATTCAACTAGATTTAAAGGCATCTGGTCACCATAGCGAAGATAATCACCAGGTGCGGGTACTATCCACAGGCCAGAAAATGCGGGGGTTTCACAATTGGAGGTGGAAATCATGTTGATCAAGGAAACCAAAGGAGGTGGAACATCGGGTGGTGGGATCGGGAAAGTACCCATCATAGTCGAATCTTTTAGTAGACCCACACCAACATTCTCATACCCAGGGGGTGTCTTTGAAATGAAGGGTACGTTGCTAGTACGATCATCAGAGTTAAAAAATGTCAGTTGGTCTACTGTAACAACTTTTACCTGGTGTGGAAAATGTACAACACAGAAAAGAGTCGATACAACTGTACGCATGGAATCAATCCAACTATGGCCAAGAAAGAGGTTCTAATCAAGAGGTGCATCAAATACCTCAACTTCAACATTGACCGATTTTCCTTCTAACGTAATAGGCAACGAGGGGAGGACATCGTAGGGTTTAAATCCAGAGCCATTGAAGGCTTTGAGTGTGTTGTGTGATTCAGTTAAGGGAGGATAGCTAATGGATATCCAACAAGAAACATACATTACGCATGTCGAGGCACTCTCATCAATAACGATTCTACAAATGTTCTTGTCTGCGACAACAACTTGTATCTGAAATGTGAGTTGAGGGGGTAGCTTTGCAATGTGATCCTCCAAGTAAAAAATTATCAAATTCGTATTCGTAGGGTCAATTCCACCAATAAATTTTAACATTGCCTTTTGTTGAGTAGGACAACTTTGAAGGACTTTGAGAGATGACATCGCAGAAGGTGCTTGCGCCAGATCTTCTAAAATATTGTAGTTATGAGCAGCAGGTGCATGAGGGTTGAAAGCAGACTTTTGAACAACACCCTTTGGGGGAGGGAGAAGAAATGTATCAAGACTCAGTCGTTCGATATGAAGAGGACCATTGGGAGGTGAAGTTGAGGGAGACTGTTGAACCAACAGAGGTGGTATATCATCAACTTTCTCCCTTGAGGAAGAGTAATCTTTGGCTCGAGTGGTAAGTGTAACATCATAGTTTTTTGAATCACCTATGAACATAAGTACATATGAAGTAGTGGAGGGAGAGGGTTGGTTGTGAATGACCAATTGGGCCTGCTGTTGAGAAGGGAAAGGTTGGGACAAAATGACAGGTGTGGGAGGTTTCGTAGTCCCTTGAAGGAACTTAGTAACCTCAACCCATCTTGGACAATAATTCGTGTAGTGATCATCACCATAAATAAGGCAAGGGTATTGGGGTTTTCACTTATCCTTATCATTAGCAGGTGGTGTTTTGGATTTATCAGATTGTGGGTTATTTTTATCCTCCTTATTCTTAACCCTCCCTTTCTTAGATTTATTTTTCTCGATAGGGGTAGATTGAATGGAGTTCACCTCAAAGGTTTTGCCAGTGGAAGGAGTAGGAGACGGAGAATTTTGAACATTAGAAGCAGTAGACTTGGGATTGGTGGGAGAGGCTTGTGCAGATTGACGTTGAGGATGGAAAGTGCCAATCACACCATCAACTACATGAGAAGCAACAGGGGTAGTTGAGGTAGTAGTGGTAGAAGGACAAGGTGCATCAGGGAGAAAATCGTAAAGAGTACATGTTTATGAATAAACGAGGTCGAGGTACTGAGCGTGATTGATCGCATGTTCCTCTGTGAAAAATCCACCCATGGAAATGTAATGAGATATTTTATTCACGAAGGATTTCGTAAACCATTCTTCCAATAATTGATCAGGAAGATCGAGTTTGATCAAACGTCGTGTTCATCTCCACTCATGAATGTGATCGGAGATATAAGTGGCCTTATTTTGCTTGAAGGAACTTAAAATATCAGATCCCATTTCATAATGGATTGGAAACTGGTAGTGGGTGAGGAAATCCATGGCTAGGGTATTGAAGTTGGTGAAGAAGCCTCGTGGTAATTCTATATACCACTTTTCATCTGAACCTATAAGATTTTGTTGGAAGAGTTGGAACTGAATGGAATCGTCCATAAAAGAGTTGGATGAACACCAAAGGTGAAAAGTCATGACATGGTTGTTTGGATCTTATCCCGGCTTACCATCAAATTTTGGAATGTCAGATGGTAGCTTGGTCGGTATAACGGGCCAATGGGGAGCATGCAGGATGGGTTCATTCAAGATTCTAGACAAGTCAAGAAGGTCCAAAGTGGCTAAAAAGGGTAATTGTCTATTCACATGAGGATTGACTTTAGGGAGGAAGTCTTGTTGGTATACCAGTAGGACTGTAAGCAGTGTACATGTGAGGTGAAGGTCCTGACAGATTTGGATGTGAGTGTGGAGGCATGTATCCCATATGGTTGTACTGATTAGGGATGTTCCCTTGAAAAGGGACACTAGATTGAACGTTCGAACCCCAAATGGGATTGNACGAGGATGATGGATTTATGGCCTTGAATGATCCTGGCACCATCAACACCCTTCAACAGTGCGAATTGTTAAGAAATTTTAAAATCTAGGGCATGAGAGCTCAGCTGAGGCTATTAGAATACCTGGTCCACATTTGGGATGTATATCAGCAAGTGTTTCATGTGGGTGCCCATGTTATTTCCTTGGAAATCGAATACATTTACTTCTTGATGGGGTTATCCCATCGTGGAGCACCTGTGACCTTAACAGGAGGTCGAGGTGGTGGTTTGCCAATGAGAGAATACATCTGTCAGTACTATGAACTTGAGGTCGAGAGGCACAAAGGTAAGGTAGCCATTAGAGGTGTTCGAGATTTAACCCTCCGAACCATTTTTCTTACCATTGCATGGACGGTGGGAAGTGAATATCTACACATGCCCCTCCAAAGTTATTTCCAGTATGTCGTGGAATGCATGGAACCTTGTGTGTTCAACTGGTGCGATGGTCTTCTTTGCAGTATGAATACATAGTTAACCAAGAGCAAGAATGGGGACTTGAAACAATTAGGATATGGATCCATTTTGGTGTCTTTATTTCTAGAAAGAGTCCCTCATTTACGCCTACAGGTAGAGTGGGGTATACCAGTGCGACGGGATCCGCAAATGAAGTGGTGGTGTGATCTCATGGATCAACATGTAGCGGGTCCCATTATTAAATACAATGATGCATTCTTTGACTAGATGAGGCCACAGATATTGATGATAGATGATTATGCATATGCCAGCTTGGACTTTGGAGGCAAACCCGATTTGGTTCTACCTGAGGGTTTTCAGTGGGGGGACTTAGGTAAGAAAAACATTTTGTTTTTATGGTGTTTTTGTGAATTTTTTAGAATATAAGATGTTTTTTATGCTCTATCCAATGACTAATAAAAAAATTTGACCATGCAGATGTAGGTCCACATCGGCCTCTAGGAACTTCCCCCATTCAGAGGCGAGGGGAAGCAGTGGTAGGCATGATGGGACGTTGACGATTATGAAGTGGTCGAGAAGAATTTAAAGGGTTTGAAAGTGGACATCCCAGATATCTCGATCAATGAGATTCTGAGGAATTGTAGTGCCACACCGTAGGCATGTCTGGTTCACTTAGCGAACTACTCCGTAGGGTAGTATGGGAAATAGTATGCTACCATGAGCAAAATCCATGATGCTATTTTGTAGAAGCCATAGGCTTCATATTTTGATATTTTGCTCTCTAGACAGAAAACACCTTTTTGTAAAACATTTTATCGTTATATATATACATGAGGCTTATACCGTCTTACTTTGGTTTATATACAACATGTGATGTGTGATTGGATTTATAAATGTCTCAAATGTCTATCTAACACATAATTAGCTAATGCATCAGTCAATGTATTTAGACATCTAGGAATGTGTTGATACTCAATATACTCAAAATAACGTTCCAAGAGGCGAATTTGTAAATATACCTGTAACAAAGTGGGGCTTCGAATAGTATATATTTTACTTAACTGTAGCACTACTAGCTGTGAATCAAGTCGTACAACAAGATGACGAATACCAAGTGAAATAGCATCGATCAACAATTCGATGACTGCGCTATATTCTATGATATTATTGGTTGCACGACCGAGGAAAACACCTTGTAGACTGATAAATTTGTTTGTGGGTGTGTAGATTTCCCAAGAAACAGAAGCTAGGTTCTGAGTACTACGACTAGCACCATCGGTGAAGCCAATACAAGGTAGCGAAGACACCTACATCCGAAAACCATGCACAACGCAAGGTACGCAGTTGGGGGTCGAAACCAAATAACAAAAAGCGTACAAAAGTAGCACATAAGAGTATGATATAGTAAAAATACAATCACTCGTGAAAAGATGGTCTAAGCATAGTATTTCTTCAAGTAAAGCCCATTTTTGGGTTCACTCAAAGGAATTCCATCATAATCCACTAACTCGTAAGCTCCCTTATCTAACACTCATTTGACGATATAGGGACCTCGCCACATCGCTTCAAATTTTTTGACTCCTAGTAGATCACGATCTTGTTCATAGAGGAGAACTAGATCACCCTCAGAGAAAACACGTGGCTTGACATGTTTTTCATATTGGGATTTAACGCGCTTCTTCTAGGTTTCAATAACCAGGGTGGCATCACGATGGGTCTCATCTAATCACATAAGATATAGTATACGTTCTTCCTTAGCAGAGGTGTTTGGGAGAACTTCAACAACTAGCTTCAACGATGGTATCTCACATTCAATCGGTAGAACATATTTGATACCATACACCATCTGAAAAGGCGTAAATCCCATAGAAGACTTCACGGATGTCTGATATGCTCACAATGCTGAGAACAACATCGTGTGCCAACTTGTCTTGTGAATTCCTATTATCCGTCGAAGCATAGTAACAAGAACTTTGTTTATCGCTTCAACTTGGCCATTGTTCTGTGGATAGTAGGGGGTTGAGTTTTAATGTCGAAGACCCAAATTTTTGGTAAACTCAGACACCATGAAATTTCAAAAATGGCTACCATGATCAGTGACGATAGCTTACGGGATCCGAATCGTGTGATGATGTGATTGAATATGAATAGGGATGTAGTTTTTCTGGTATTATTGAATGTAGGCATCGCCTTGGCCCATTTTGTGAAATAATCCATGGCTATGATGATGTATCCATGCCCCCTGACTGAGTGAGGGTTACAGGTCATGAAATCAATGCCCCATTTCGCGAAAGGTCCAACGGAAACTTCAGGGTGTAAAGGAGCAGGATGTGATCTTATTTTGTTGTTGTATTTTTGACAAGCATGGCATTTTTGGACGGAAATAATATAGTCTTTAAATAAAGAAGGCCAAAAATACCCTGCTCATAATATATTTTGGGTAGTAGCATACCCAGACATATGACCACCACATGCTCCAGAATGGAAGTCATTCAATGTTTTCTCAGTCTCATCATAGGTGAGACATCATCAAAAAATGGAGTCAACTCCACAGTGATAAAGAGTGTCACTGAGGATAATATATTGATGGGCTTGGTAACATATACGATGATGGTCAGCACTAGACAAATCAGGCTAGAAAGTATGAGTCTGGAGATAAATAATGATATCCCCATACCAAAGGTCATCAGAACTGATCAGAAAAAGGGATTCATCGGGTAAAGAATCCTCTGCTACATTTTACGTCTCAATGCAGGGAAGGTCACATATTAGTTCGGAAAACACCAAGTATTTCTTAGACTTAGGGCATTCAAACTCTAATTAAAACTCCTGGAGAATCACTATCCATTTGGAGTATTTTCCCCCTAGAAATTGGCGTGTAAGAATGTGTTGCATAGGTTTGCAATTGGAAATTACAATAGTCTTGCATAAAAGGATATAGTGACGGAAACGTTGGACAACTTGAACAGCTTCCAAGGCCAGTTTCTCAACATGTGAATATTTGGCTTCAGTAGTCGTAAGACTCCAACTCAAATAATAGATGACATGTTCATCGTGGAAATCATTTTATTGGACTAGAACCATGGCAATGGTAGAGTCCGAAGAGGTGCGATAAAGGAAATAATATCGACTATAATCAGGTGGGAAAGGTAGTGGGGTATGGGTTAAAATCAGTTTCAAAGCTTCAAAGACTTTGTTGGCAGTGCTATCCCATATGAACTCAGAACCTTTCTTCAGTAGTCGAGTAAATCCAAGCATTAACTCAACGTAGTTTGGAATAAAACGACGTAAAAAGTTTTCCTTCCCTTGAAAACTTTGCAGATAGTAAAGTGAAGAAGGAGGAGGGAGATTGAGGATCGCCTCAACCTTTAAAGGATCTACCCTGATCCCTTGAAGTGAAAAAATAAATCCCAGAAGTCAGTGAGACTCCACACATAAGATACATTTGTGTGGGTTTAAGCGTATACGATAGAACCGACAATGAAGGAAAATGGCTCGGAGGTGTGTTGGATGGTCACTACGATGCATGGAATGCACCGGTAGGTCATATAGATATGGTTGTACAATTTTCTCGATATCATAAAAAGCATAAGAAATGGCACGTTGAAAAGTCACAACGGCATTATTTAAACCGAAGGATAGTTTCCAGTAGGCAAAGATGCCCCAAGGACAAATAAAAGTGGTTTTGTGTTGATCTGCGAGCAAGATGTTAATTTGATTATATCCAGAGAAACCGTCCATCAAAGAGAATATTTCATTCATGATGCAATCATCGATGATATGGTCAACGAAGGGGGTGGGAATGTTGTCTTTAGGACAAGCTTTGTTAATATCCCTATAATCAACACAGACACGGATTATACCTCGTTTCTTGTTAACCGGAACTAGATTGGATACCCAATCAGTTAAATCCACGGGATAAATAAATCCAGCTTTAAGAGGTTTTTCAACCTCAATATTGATAGCGGTTGTTTTACAAGGGTGGGCCAGGGGGATTCTCTGTCGGACGGGTTTAATGCCCGGGTATGTCTTAATTTTGTGTACAACAATATCGGGGTCAATACCTGGCATCTCTTCAAAGATCCATGCGAATATGTCATGAAACTCCTAAAAAAAGGACTTATATGTGATAACCTCATCGGTGGAACACGAAGCTCCGATGTGAACATTTTTCGACAACTCCATGTTTAACGGATATGTCGAGGGGGATGGTGGGTGAAATATTACTCAAGTTCCCTTCATATAACACATCATGTGTAGACTTGGGAAAAGAAGATACGACAACAACAGTCGACAGAGTCGAGATCCATTGGTAACTCTCTAAGGTGTGTTGTTCCAGGAAGATGATGGAACAATGATGCCCATCATCCCATGGGGTGTCTTCCATGGACATAACCAACATGATCATCTCATCCATGGGAAAAATAACGTAGAATGGATTAGGAGATGAATCCCCAAGAGAGGTAGTGGAAGGGTTTGTCGATTGAATGTCTTGATAAGAAGATTCAACTAGATTTAAAGGCATCTGGTCACCATAGCGAAGATAATCACCAGGTGCGGGTACTATCCACAGGCCAGAAAATGCGGGGGTTTCACAATTGGAGGTGGAAATCATGTTGATCAAGGAAACCAAAGGAGGTGGAACATCGGGTGGTGGGATCGGGAAAGTACCCATCATAGTCGAATCTTTTAGTAGACCCACACCAACATTCTCATACCCAGGGGGTGTCTTTGAAATGAAGGGTACGTTGCTAGTACGATCATCAGAGTTAAAAAATGTCAGTTGGTCTACTGTAACAACTTTTACCTGGTGTGGAAAATGTACAACACAGAAAAGAGTCGATACAACTGTACGCATGGAATCAATCCAACTATGGCCAAGAAAGAGGTTCTAATCAAGAGGTGCATCAAATACCTCAACTTCAACATTGACCGATTTTCCTTCTAACGTAATAGGCAACGAGGGGAGGACATCGTAGGGTTTAAATCCAGAGCCATTGAAGGCTTTGAGTGTGTTGTGTGATTCAGTTAAGGGAGGATAGCTAATGGATATCCAACAAGAAACATACATTATGCATGTCGAGGCACTCTCATCAATAACGATTCTACAAATGTTCTTGTCTGCGACAACAACTTGTATCTGAAATGTGAGTTGAGGGGGTAGCCTTGGAATGTGATCCTCCAAGTAAAAAATTATCAAATTCGTATTCGTAGGGTCAATTCCACTAATAAATTTTAACATTGCCTTTTGTTGAGTAGGACAACTTTGAAGGACTTTGAGAGATGACATCGCAGAAGGTGCTTGAACCAGATCTTCTAAAATATTGTAGTTATGAGCAGCAGGTGCATGAGGGTTGAAAGCAGACTTTTGAACAACACCCTTTGGGGGAGGGAGAAGAAATGTATCAAGACTCATTCGTTTGATATGAAGAGGACCATTGGGAGGTGAAGTTGAGGGAGACTGTTGAACCAACGGAGGTGGTATATCATCAACTTTCTCCCTTGAGGAAGAGTAATCTTTGGCTCGAGTGGTAAGTGTAACATCATAGTTTTTCGAATCACCTATGAACATAAGTACATATGAAGTAGTGGAGGGAGAGGGTTGGTCGTGAATGACCAATTGGGCCTACTGTTGAGAAGGGAAAGGTTGGGACAAAATGACAGGTGTGGGAGGTTTCGTAGTCCCTTGAAGGAACTTAGTAACCTCAACCCATCTTGGACAATATTTCGTGTAGTGATCATCACCATAAATAAGGCAAGGGTATTGGGGCTTTCACTTATCCTTATCATTAGCAGGTGGTGTTTTGGATTTCTCAGATTGTGGGTTATTTTTATCCTCCTTATTCTTAACCCTCCCTTTCTTAGATTTATTTTTATCGATAGGGGTAGATTGAATGGAGTTCACCTCAGAGGTTTTGCCAGTGGAAGGAGTAGGAGATGGAGAATTTTGAACATTAGAAGTAGTAGACTTGGGATTGGTGGGAGAGGCTTGTGCAGATTGAGGTTGAGGATGGAAAGTGCCAATCACACCATCAACTACATGAGAAGCAACATGGATAGTTGAGGTAGTAGTGGTAGAAGGACAAGGTGCATCAGGGAGAAAATCGTAAAGAGTACATGTTTATGAATAAACGAGGTCGAGGTACTGAGCGTGATTGATCGCATGTTCCTCTGTGAAAAATCCACCCATGGAAATGTAATGAGATATTTTATTCACGAAGGATTTCGTAAACCATTCTTCCAATAATTGATCAGGAAGATCGAGTTTGATCAAACGTCGTGTTCATCTCCACTCATGAATGTGATCGGAGATATAAGTGGCCTTATTTTGCTTGAAGGAACTTAAAATATCAGATCCCATTTCATAATGGATTGGAAACTGGTAGTGGGTGAGGAAATCCATGGCTAGGGTATTGAAGTTGGTGAAGAAGCCTCGTGGTAATTCTATATACCACTTTTCATCTGAACCTATAAGATTTTGTTGGAAGAGTTGGAACTGAATGGAATCGTCCATAAAAGAGTTGGATGAACACCAAAGGTGAAAAGTCATGACATGGTTGTTTGGATCTTATCCCGGCTTACCATCAAATTTTGGAATGTCAGATGGTAGCTTGGTCGGTATAACGGGCCAATGGGGAGCATGCAGGATGGGTTCATTCAAGATTCTAGACAAGTCAAGAAGGTCCAAAGTGGCTAAAAAGGGTAATTGTCTATTCACATGAGGATTGACTTTAGGGAGGAAGTCTTGTTGGTATACCAGTAGGACTGTAAGCAGTGTACATGTGAGGTGAAGGTCCTGACAGATTTGGATGTGAGTGTGGAGGCATGTATCCCATATGGTTGTACTGATTAGGGATGTTCCCTTGAAAAGGGACACTAGATTGAACGTTCGAACCCCAAATGGGATTG
>JZKD02S0033214.1:0-16919 GCA_000966675.3 Picea glauca
AACCATTGCCCATACCTGAGAAGCCATGGGATGCAATCAGCATGGATTTCATATTGGGGTTGCCAAGAACACAAAGAGGATTTGACTCAATCTTTGTGGTGGTGGATAGATTTTCTAAGATGGCACACTTCATTCCATGTCAGAAAACCAGTGACGCAACTCACATTGCAAATTTGTTTTTCAAAGAAGTCATTCGACTTCATGACTTACCAAGAAGCATAGTTTCGGATCGAGACACTAAATTCATAGGACACTTTTTGAGGATGTTATAGAAGAAGTTGGGGACTAACTTTTCGTTTAGTTTCGCTTATCATATTCAGATGGATGGACAGACAGAAGTGGTAAACGGAAGTCTGGGAGACTTGCTGAGAAGCCTGGTGGCAGAACACCATAGCCAATGGGACAACATATTACCACAGGCGGAATTTTCTTATAACGATTCACTTAACAGGAGCATAGGGCAGAATCCATTTCAGATTGTCTATGGCATGCAACCAAGAGGAATTTCTGAACTGAGAGATTCAGAACAAACTGCGACTAGCAGCGCTAGTGCAGAATATTTCACAGAGGCGATGAAGGAACTTCACAGCCAGGTGAAGGAACGATTGCAGAATTCAAGCCAGGAATATCAGTGCAGAGCAGATCAACACAGGAGACAACTTCAATTTGAGGTTGGTGACTTGATTCTGGCACATTTGAGAAAGGAAAGGTTCCCGAGAGGAACATATAATAAACTAAAGATGAAGAAAATCGGACCATGTAAGGTCTTGCAGAAATTTGGGGTGAATTCTTACGAGATTGAATTACCCGATGGGATCGAAATTTCTCCGATATTCAATATCTGAGATTTGTACCCATATAAACATGAGGAAACCGGGATGGAAAATGAACATCCAGTGATCCAGTGGATAAAACATATGCCAGTTGCAGAAAAGCCGCAGATGGAGCGCATACTGGACAAAAGAGTGAGCAAGAAGACCAGGAGAAAACAATACTTTGAGTATCTGGTCAAGTGGAAGGGCCATCCAGTTGAAGATTCCAACTCGGAGAATGAAGTAGAGATACAGAGGCATGGATAGACCATGCATGAGCTCATGGACAGGAGCCCATGAAAATTTTCAAGCGAGGGAGTATGATGCAGGAGCATCTCAAGCGAGCCAGCACGGAGACAACGGACAGCTGGAAAAGCACCCAACACAAATTTTGAAAACGTTTTAAAGTATTAATGAAGTTTCCAAGTGGAGGCACACTTATATAATGTAAACGGACCTTGAGTGATCCGCTCTTGTCCTTAGTAGGTAGAAGGCATTTATAGTAGTTAATGCAGGTAGATAGAATTGAATGTGTAGATTAGATAGTTTTAGAGCGCAAGAGGGAAACGGGATATAGACACCCTCATTGTGTATTGTAAAAAAGAGCATGAAGATTATGCAAATTGAGAGCATAGAAGAGCAGAAAAGAGTTGTATAGCCAAATTACATGTACATAAGTTCTGAATTAATACAATAAGGTTTTGATTCAGACTCATGGTGTTCAAATATTCTCTATGTATGCATCTTTGAATGTTATGCTCATAGTTATTTTACTCTTTCCATTGTACATTTTATTTTATGCTATGTATGAATGATTTCTTGTTGAATGTTTGAAATCTAAGAGGAAAGGGTAATGAAATGAGTTTCAATTGTTTCTCCATCTGAGCAAGAGTTCCTGGAAGAAGTGCAGTTGAATTGTCCGCAAGGAGTGCGTTGACAAAGGGTTCATAGTTTTGTCTCTGAAATCTCAGATAGAGTATCTTTTGTTCTCATTCACTTAGAAGTGTAGTTAGGCACATGAGTCGTTCAAGGAGTGCGCAGGCCAAGTAAAGTCTCAGAGTTGCGGACCTGAGCAAAGTATTGAGAGACTTTTGTTGCAGGTGTGTGCAGAGTCGAAGAGAATTCAACACTTGGAAGTGTTTGAAGGTATATCGCAAGGAGTGCGAGTAGGAGTTTTTCTGAAAGACTCGAAGTCGTGGGAAAGCTTAGAAGGATTTGAACCTTCGAAGGGGTCGAAGGAAGGCAAGAGGCCAAGTACTTTGAAAATTTGAAAGAAGGCATAGTGACATTGGACCGCAGGAGGACAAGTTCTCAAGGAAAGAGACGGATGGTCGGAATTCTCTATGGATAATCCGTGAAGTCCCATGAGCCGTCAGATCTCACGGAGGAGCAGAGAAGTTACAGTGAGTATTCCCAAAGGTTAAGCTCGGGAGGAGTAGAACTGTATATCCAAGCCATAGTGGTTGTTGGATTTACCATTGAACTTCTATTTCAGGTTTTCGCGAGTGGAAGTCCCAAAATCTTAGCAACGGGAATCGCAAAATCACGAAACGCGAAGTCCCAAGGGGACAAAAGGATCGTGTGGGCCACAGGAATCGGCAGGGTGGATAGGTGGTGCACTCTCAACAAGGAAGTTAATTCAGTTGACCATTTCAGGGTTTCGTGGAGTTAAGTTCGGAATTCCTTACATTAGGATTCGCAATATCATGAAGTCTGAAGTCCCGACAGAGTGAAAGGCCATTGAAAAGTCAAAGATTGCAAGTGCATCGGATTTTTGGTAAATCGGGTTTTGAGAGTCGAGGAGACGAGTTTCTCAACATCGCGACCACCGAAATCGTGATAAGGAGAAATCCGAAACAGGGAGAGAAAGGGTCAGCGTTGAATGGTTTTCGGGTTTCGGAGATAGAAAGACAAGACACTTGACCAACGGAATCGCAAAAGTGCAAATTCCGATCTCCCGAAGCACAAGGGGGAATTCTCGAAGTCGATTGTGGGTGCAGATTTCCCAAAAGGGAAATTGAGGAGCCATTTCCGAGAGCTCTTCGAGCCAGTGGTAAAGGAAAAATCCTGTGCGCGCGGACCTTTCGACTTGCGGGTTGAGGAGGGGTTGCATGGCATCACTTAGTTAGCATCACGTGTAATTAGTTTAAAACATTGAAATATATGAAAGTTGCAATAATACTTGAAATATATTAACCAATGGAAGATGAGAAAAAAAAATGTGTATATTATATCAAAAAATATATATTTGTTTTGTTAAGTTACACATTACATTTCATATACAAATTTAAAAAAAAATAAAAATTAATGTCAAAACAATAGCAAACTCATTGCTATAGTCCTGCTTTGGCAAGGACTAATAATATCTAGGTGGTTTCATATTGTGTTTTGTTCGAATAATGTTTTCTTAATGGTTATGCAGAAACTGAATGGACATTGGGTTCACCACACCTTAACATAATTAATGTTTTGGTTGCCCATCATGGTTCACCACACATTGAGAATGAGAATGTTGATTGATTGGGTCACTCTCATAAAAGGAGGAAATTTCTTGAAACAAAAACTTGTAATATGAGATTTCAACATCAAATATTTATAGCGTCAAGAAGCAAAGCATTTAAGATAAATATTTTCATTTAATTACAAGCTATTTTAGTAAAAGGTAATTGATATTATTGGATAGGTTTTTTTTTATGTTTTATATGTTTGCTTTTGTAAAAGAGTGAAGTAAATAGTAGATAAAAAAAATTTGCTTGATTTTTTTTTTAATATTGGCAAGAATTTTATTAAAAACTATTATTATATTTAATTGACTAGAATTTTAATTATAAATGTTTGTTTATAAATGTTTTAGTTTATTTTAAGATAACTCAAATTGTTGTAATTTTGAAAAAAATGAGCATATCAAAGTGGAATTTTATCTTGTTAAAAAAAAGGAAAAAAACAATGACAATAATAGTAATACAAAAAGGTTGAGTTTGTCCACTTATTGAGTCACTCTTTTACAAAACTATCATGACCTACAATTTATATAGCACTTATTTTAATTACCTTGTGCATTAGAAATGTTTACATAAAGCTTGTTACCTAGATAAAGACCCTGCAACATTTTTTCCTAGGGGAACAACATCAAGGATTACAAGTAATTTATATTCTAGTGGCTACGTAAGAGACATATTAGACTTTGGTATCATGTCTATAATGGATTTGACTATATGTGGAATATAATATGGAAGAAGACTAAACATGTTACTTGTGGCTCTTATGGTAAACTTTGACAGAATTATGGAAAAATTCTTTGTGATTCTCATTGATTAAGTGTGTTTGTAATTTTTTTGACTTTATAGATCAATTTGAATACTCTTTGTGATTCTCATTGATCAATTTGAATACTCTTTGTGATTCTCATTGATTAAGTGTGTTTGTAATTTTTTTGACTTTATATATCAATTTGAATATCCCAAATAAGGCATGTTATTTTTCTAAATATGCAAGAAATATTGCAAACATTATTAGAAATAGACTTAATGGACTCATGTAAAAGATATGAATTTATTACAATGAAGTTATTTTATACAATGGGGCTGATCCCTTTTTATGTCAATGACTAAGTAGTGTTGCTACTGTTACATTGTAACTTTTTTATATAAATAGTATCTAACTATTATTTTATTAGTCACTTATATGAACATGGATTTATTACATCAAGTAAGTCTTATATCCTAACACCCCCTCTTAAGGCTTACGATATAATTAAAAATACATCAACTAAATCATTATTTAGATGCTTCTCTTTGAAAAACAATGATTGGACTAAGTAGGGATCCATCAAGTTGCCTCATAAACCTCGTAAAAGTTTAGCTCCCAAGATGAATTCCTGAGTTCCTAGATTCCATCTCCCCTAAATCCCAAATTATGAACCTCTTGAACTAAATTACTAGATAGCAATCCGCATGCATGTCTCATAACCTCGTTATTGGAAAACAATTCGCATGCATGTCTCAAAACCCTAATGAGGAATAATTCCTGAGATCCACAAACTCCCAAAATATCTGTCCAACAATCCATATTGAGCATCACCTACACTCGATCCCTTTCTTGTTTGCAAAGTGTGGACCTCTTAAATATTGAAAGCATCATCTTTTTTTAATGTCCTATGTTTTGATCATGTATGAGGGTAAAGGGTTCTCTACTACATCAAAAAAATGTTAATACAAGGTTGAAAATTAGGTGTCCCTACGAAAATGTCTCCATCTATTGAGTCACCAAGGTACCTAGCCATGATGCTCACCTATTTCCCCAAGATAATATTCTAGACATAGGGTTTATTCATGTTAATCTTACATCCATTGAAAATAAACACAGGAAACCCTAATTGTTGAAACAAATACACTACTAAAAAGTAATTGTTGGATTACTGAGAGGAGGGTGAATCAGTAATAGAAATTTTTAATCCTTTTAACCATAGTATGTAAGTGTTATTTATCTTTATGAACAATGTAACATTATCATCCAATAAGTGTAGATAAAATAAACCATAAACAATGAACAATCACACATATGCATAGTACACCAGTATTTTTACGTGGAAACCCAATGCGGGAGAAAACCACAGAATGATTTTTCTTATATGTCTTTAAGAATTACATTCATTAGAAGAACCAACTTTCTTTGTTCTTGAGCTACAACTAGAAAGAGGCTCTAACCCCTTATATTTTCACGCTACAACCTGAGGGAAGCTCCAACTCCCCATCTCTCTGGCAACAACCAGAAAGAGGCTACAACCCCCTATGTTCTTTGGCTACAACCGAAAGGTGGATACAACCACCTATCCTTTCCTTGTCCTGTCACCTTGAAATATACGTAAGACGATGAAACCACTGCCACACTATCACTGTGAGATATCCAACTGTAAACCTGTACCAATATGTGCCAACAACATGTAACCAACCTGTGCCATTGTCTTGTAATCAACTTGTACCTGTACTCAGCCTGTACCAACAAAACCCAATAGGTATGTGACCTATCTTTTCTGCAATGCACGCATGTACGCACCCTTTATATATTGCATCCTGCATATGTACGCGGCCTTTCTCTACTACAGACTGTGTATGCCTTCTTGAAACTAGGGCTTTCTTTCTCCTGAAAAACTCTGACACTCTGTAGCCTCTATCACATCAACCTGCAAATTTTCATTGTGTGCAGACTATAATTGTGCCCTATGCATACATCCTCATATGTATCATTTAACCAAACACATCTATCTCTCTCTAGTCATGTGCCATACAAGTGTGTATAATCATGAACAAGTGTAATAACCCTCACATGAACTAGACATCAAACCCTTACTGATAAACAACCTCTTAGTACATAAACCATTTCATAGTCACTTCACAAATACAAGATCTCAATTATGTACCACAAAAACCCTTAACCATATGCCAAGAAATACAAGATGTGCCTCAACACCTAACAAGATGTACCAATGATAAATATTAATTATACCAACATTGTATTTTTGTAGATATTACTTATACAGTGAGTGTCATGCAACTAATAGCCTCTCTAGGTAAAATCCTCAAACCCCCATAACCATTTCTCATGTAGACAACAAAATCCAACTACGTATAGAAATAAGACATACCTTTTGAACCTGTAGACAAATCTGTTGTACCTGATCACTGTAGACCTTCCTGGGAACTTGCTTTTAGACTCTAAAGACCTACCATCTTCATCTTCTCAAGTTTTTTTGGCTTTTCTCACATGGACATGCCCTCTTATATTGAAATCTCGCGTACCTACAAGCCCTTCTCCACTGCAACCCGCGTACACCTCAAAAACTAGGTTTTTTTTTTCTTATTTTCTATAATTTTGAAACTTGTTTCATCAACCCTTTGTGCTACCTTAGACTTGTGCAACTTTAGATGAATCAATGAGTACCTGCAATAAACCTTACACAATAATAGTTATTCAATGTGCTCAATAGGTGCTAATAAGAGAGTCTTTCTCTCTTATTTATACTTCCATGTAGCTTCCTCAATGGATTACCTTCTAGCAAACTTAACCCAATTTCATTCTTTTAGGGCTAACCCACTTCTAACAACTTGTCCACTTCTAACCCACTTTGCTACAAATAGTAAATTCTCCACATCTAGTTGCAACTAAATTATTTTTAATTACTTTCTTATTGCAACAACTTAACCCGTGATTAACTCCTAGTTTCACCCACTTTACTAGTCAACCTTTTTCTAGGAGCTTCTAGAATCATTTGACTTCTTTGACCTTCTAGATAACTCATGAGGGCTCTCCAACTTCACAAGGCCATAAATATCTAACCGTGAGGAGTTATGTGACATTCCACATATCACTGGAAATGGCATGACATGTACTATCCATCTAGAGTAGTCTTACCTTCAAATATATTAATATCCATACCATTATATATCAATAAAACTGAAGTCCCTTAACCATATTTTTGGGGCTACCACAATTTTCTACCGAACTCGCTTCAAGGTTTGACATCAATAACAACCAACCCAATTAATCAACAATCTCCCCCTTTGGAATTGATGGAAACACTTTGATGCAACACTGAAGTCATATCGCTCATGCTCCCCCTGTGACCATCGCTCTGACTGGAAACATGCCTATGTGCTCTTTCTCCAAGCATCTAACTCTTTATCCTGGATATGATGAATTTCTCCCCCTTTGACATCAATCGAAAAGGTAACTTCCCATCTGAGGATTCTCTCCCTAACTAAATTTTCCTCTAGGGTTGCTCCCCCTAACTGAACTCTTCCTTAAACTTCTCCCCCAACCTGAATTGTCCTCTTTATGGTGCTTACTCATGTAAATATAAGACATATAAGATAAGCATTCAGAAGCATTCATTTTGGAGTAGAAATTACTCCAAGTCTCTAGCAAAGATAATCAAAATCTTCCCTTGGAAGCAGTTTTGTGAAAATATCTGCAACCTGTTCTTTTTTTCCCACATATTCAAATCTAATATTTTTTTCTACAACTTGTTCCTGTGGAAAGTAATACTTGATTGGAATGTGCTTCATCTTGGAGTGCATCACTGGATTCTTTGGGATACTGATGGCACTTGTATTATCACAATATATTGGATTGGGCTCATCATACTCAACTAGTATATCTGTCAGAGTTTGTTTCATCCATAGAACTTGTGTACAACATGTTGTTGTTGCAATATACTTTGCTTCAGCTGTAGACAATGATATTGATGATTGTTTCTTTCTTAGCCAAGATACCAAACACTCACCCAAGTAGAATGTTGCTCCACTGGTACTTCATCGGTCATATATGCAACCTACCCAATCTGCATCTATGTAGGCAATAAGTGATAGATATTTTCTTTTTGGATACCATATTCCAAACTCTTTTGTACCCTTGAGATATCTGAAAATCCTCTTCACTGCTAGAACATGTGATTCCTTTAGTGCTTCTTGAAATCGCGTCACCTATCCAACTTTCTGCATTACATCTGGTATGGATGTTGTCACATAAAGTAAGTTGTCAATCATTGACTTGTAATTCCTCTTATCTATATGCTTTGAATCGTCATCTTCACTCAACTTGCAACTGGTTTGCATAGGAGTATTAATTGGTTTTCAATCTTCCATTATGAATCTCTTTAGCATTTCTATGATATACTTAGTTTGTGAAATAAAAATTCCTTGGTTGCTTTGACATATATAAAGACCTAGAAATAAGGATAGTTATCCAATTAATGGCATTTCAAATTCATTATGCATATCATTTGAAAATTTATGGTTTAACCTGTCATCATCACTTCCAAAAATAATATCATCAACATAAACTTCATAATAAAATATTATCTTGACTTACCTTGATGTAGAGTTTGATGTCTGCAATTCCTTTTCTGAACCCTGCCTATTGTAGGTATTTGTCCAGTCTAGAATACCATGCTCTTGGAGCCTATTTTAGACCATACAAGGCCTTCTTCAACCTGCACACATAATCTTCGTTCTCTGATAGTTGAAATCCTTCTGGTTGCTCAATGTAGAATTCTTCTTCAATATCCCCATTCAGAAAGGTTGATATCACATCTATCTTATACACTTTAATATTCTTGGACAATGCATAAGCTAGGATCAATCTGATTGCTTCTATTCTGGCAACTGGGGAAAATGTATCTTCAAAGTCGATACCTTCAACCTGTGCATATCCTTTACATACTAATCTAGCTTTGTTCCTGGTAACATGTCCATATTCATTCAATTTATTTCTGAAGACCCACTTTGTGCCAATCACATTCTTGTACCTTGGTCTTGGAATGAAATCCCAAGTGTCATTCTTTTCTATTTGATCCAATTCTTCATTCGTGGCATTTTTCCAAAATTCATCCTTGTTGGCTTCTTCAAAACTGTTTGTTCAATCGAAGACAAGAGTGCTACGTACAGTTGTTCCGGTGAACAAATTCTTCTTCTAGTATCAATTCTTACATCTTTGTTCCCAATTATCTGATCTAAAGGATGATTCTTTTGTACTCGTTTGCTAGGTGTCTTTGGAGGTACTTTTTGAACTTTCTCTTATAATTCTATATGATCTTCTTCATCTTCGCCTTCTGTTGTTTCTTCATCCTTTGCTTCTTCTTCGTAAACTTCTTCCACTGATTATTTTTCTTCTTCCTTTAATTTTTGTCCACATGTTTCATCAACTATTACATTGATTCTTTCCACAACTTTGTTGAGCCTTAGATTGTAGCACTTGTATGATTTCCTTGTACTTGAGTAACCAACAAGTACATCATTTTCCATATGAGATTCAAAATTTCTCATTCTTCCATATTCTCTTTTGATGTAGCATTTTCTTCTAAACACTCTGAAGTGCTTCACATTTCTTTGTCTTCCTTTCGATAGCTCATATGGATTTTTTCATTGTTATTTCTGAGCATTACTATGTTTTGAATGTGAATTGTTGTATGCACTGCATGTGCCCAAAAAACATCTATCAACTTAGAATTCATTAACATTGTTCGATCCATTTCCTGTATTGTTATGTTCTTTCTTTCAACAACTCCATTCTATTGAGGTGTCCTAGCAACAGAGAATTACCTTTTTATTCCATGCTTGCTACAGAAATCCATAAATTCATTTGAAGTAAACTCTCCTCCATTGTCCGATCTCAAACATTTGAATTTTGAATCCATTTCATTTTCAACCATTTCCTTGTATACCTTGAAGTTTTCAAATGTTTTGTATTTCTTCCCGAGAAAACAAACTACAATCACTCTTATATAATCATCAACCAATAAAATAAATTATTGCTCACCTTTTAAACCCTTTGTTCTAGTTGGTCCAACTAGATCAATATGCACAATTTCCAATGGTCTTATTGTGGAGTATTCCTTTGATTTGAATCTGGTCTTTGTTTTCTTTCCTTATTGACAATGCTTGAATAATGTGTTGGTTGGCTTTGTGATCTGGGGAATTTCTCTAACTGCTTCCTATTTGCTGACTTTGACGAGGTTATCAAAATTTACGTGACCTATTCTTTTTTTCCATAGACAAACTTCATCTTCCTTTCCTACACAACACTTTTCATTTCCAATTTCACTTAATGCATATATGTTTCTTGAAGTTCTTACAGCTGTTGCAATCAATTTTCCTGATCCTACTTTTCTTATCTCACACTTCTATGAATCGAACATAATTTTGTGACCTTGGTCACACATTTGAATTACACTCGGAAGATTATGTTTCATATATTCCACTAGTAGAACATTTTCTTCCTTGGTATTCTTGTTTCCAATTATGATTGTGCCCTTTCCAATGATTCTAGCTAAGTCATCATTTCCAAAGGATATGGATCCATCTCTTTCCTTTCTCAATGTAAGAAACATGTTTTCATCACCTGACATGTGCTTTGAGAAGCCATGGTGAACATACCATCCATGTTTCTTGTGTTTATATTGTAGAGCGAGTGTGCATTCTTCATTGTTAAATTGATTCTGCTTTTTTATCCATATTCTCTGTTGAGGTTCTTGTCTGTGACTGTTTTTATTCTGTTTTAATTCTCTAGGAGGGACTGTCATTATACAATCTTTGGACATGTGTTCAAAGTTTTTGCACTTGTATAATTCGACTTCAGTGCTCAATGATTCAAACCTGTTGTATCTTATTCTTTGTGTTTCACTTGGTATTCTTAGATAACCATTTTGTGCATGACTTTCAAAGTTGGTTTTGTTCCTGCTACTATCTCTACAATTTACATCTTTATGTCCAAAATTATTACATGCATAACATAAACCAAAAACGATAGATTGATACCTGGGAGTTTAAGATCTTTTGAAATAAGTTACTCTTCTGAATCCTTCTTCTTCCTGAGGCATTCTTGTTTCTGACTATCACTAATTCTGAAATATGAATCTTCTAGGTGGGGGAGTGTCCCTGTGATCTTCCCTGTAAAACTTCTTGTCTCCTCAAACTATCTCTGCATAGCTTCTTGGTTGTGTTTCTTGATTTGTAGTTTTGGAGCTTGAACCTCTTTTTGTCTGATTGTATCCTAGCTCAGACTTCTCATGATGTGGCCTTGGACTATTGATAATATTATCCAAAACCTTTGAGTTGTTCTGCATGTTTTTCTATTGAAGGTATTTTCTCGATGTAACAACCTCTACTTCCAATTTTCCAATGATATTTTCCTTTTCTTCCAACTGTTCTTTAAGTGATTCTTCGATTCTTTTGTCTTCTTCAACTTGATATTTTAGATTAGAGATTATCTTCTTCAATTCTTCAAAGTTAGAATTTTTTGTTTCCTCTTTTCTTTTTAGTTCTTCTTATAGTGACTTTCTTTTCTTATTTTCCCATTTTATAACATCTATGGAACTCAACAATTCTTCTCTGTAGTCAACCTTTTCCTATTCATATTATTATTTTATGTCTTCTTTATCGGAGTTTTATATTTCCATGAATATAACTCTTTCTATCTCACTTTCACTGACTTCATCTTCGTCTGATGAGGAGTCGTCTTCTTTGGTGCATAAATGTTTCTTGAAGACTTTCTTTTTGGTTATTTTTCCTTTATATGTTTGTTTTCTATTTGAATCATCTTCTTCATTTCTTTTATTTTTCTTTTGAGGACATTTGTTAGCAAAATGACCAATACCATCATAATTAAAACAAATCAATGCAAGCTTACCTCTACATCTATTGTTGGTTCCCTTTTTCAATATTCTGATAAATTTGTCTACTTCTTCATCGTCTTCTGAGATGTCGTTGTTATTTCTATCTTATTTTTCCTTTTGCTTGCCCTTTTGCTTTTACTTCTTGGATGTTTTGAATGTTTCTTCTTTTATACCTGGATTCTCCTGTTCAGTTCTCATTTCATAGGCTATGAAAATTCGGTATAGTTCATCCATGCTTATTGAATCTAGATCTCCTCTTTCTTCTAGTGTTGATATCTTAGGATGAAATATCATTGGGAGAGATCTTAGTACCTTTTGAAAAATTATAGATTCATCGACTTTTTCTCTCAATATTATGATTACATTCACTATTTCATCAACTCGTAAGAAGTAAGTTGCAATATTCTCATCTTCCTTCATCTTTAGCTGTTCAAATTGACCTCTGTAAGTTTGAAACTTTGTTTCCTTGACTTTTTCATCTCCTTCATAAATATTATGAAGTTTGTCCCAAATCTCCTTAGAGGAGCTACAATTCATAACTTTGACATATACCAAATCACAAAGACCATTCAGAAGTGCATTTATGGCTTTTGAATTATTGAGACTGAGTTTCCTTCCGTTGTCATTTGTTGGCGGAACTGTTGGTTCTTTGTATCCATCTACAACTGATTTCCAAACCTCAAATCCCTGTGCATGTACATATGGGTTTATCCTTCTTCTTTGGAATGCATAGTTTTGTCCATCAAACTGTGGTATTCCATTTTTATACATATTGTTGCTCTCCATGATCTACCTTTTTGTGGTTAAATTGATTTATGAAGGAACCTTCTCTAATACCAATTGTTGGATTACTGGGAGGGGGGGTGAATCAGTAATAGATATTTTAAATCCTCTTAACCACAATATGTAAGTGTTATTTATCTTTATGATAAATGTAACATTATCATCCACTAAGTGCGGATTAAATAAACCATAAACAATGAACAATCACACATATGCACAGTACACCAATAATTTTACGTGGAAACCCAATGCGGGAGAAAGACACAATGATTTTTCTTGTATGTATTTAAGAATTACATTCATTGGAAGCACCAGCTTCCTTTGTTCTCCAGCTACAACTAGAAGGAGGCTCTGACCCCCTATATTTTCAGGCTACAACCTGAGGGAAGCTCTAACACCCCAATTCTCTGGCTACAACCATAAGGAGGCTACAACCCCCTATGTTCTTCGGCTACAACCAGAATGTGGATACAACCACCTATCCATGCCTCGTCCTATCACCCTAATATATAAGTAAGATGATGAAACCACTGCCACACTATCACTATGAGATATTTTGTTGTAAACCTGTACCAATATGTGTCAACAACCTGTAACCATCTTGTGCGACTGTCCTGTAACCAACCTATACCTGTACTCAACATGTACCAACAAAACCTAATAGGTATGTGACCTATTTGTTTTACAACATGTGTATGTACGTGCCCTTTATATACTGCATCTCACTTATGTATGCGGCCTTTATTACTATATCCTATGTATGCCTTCTAAAAACTAGTGTTTTCTCTCTCCTGAAAAACTATGACCCTCTGCAGCCTCTATCACATCAACCTGTGTTGATTAATTGGGTTGGTTGTCATTGATGTCAACCCTTGAAGAAATTTCGGTAGCACAAAGGTTTGGGTAATGGACCCAATTTTGTTTGACGTATAATGGTATGAGATTTGATATATTTGTAGGTAAGACTATTCTATATGGATAGTACATGTCATGCCATTTCTGGTGGTATGTGGAACGTCACATAAATCCTCATGGTTTGAGAGTTATGGCCTTACAAATTTGGAGGACCCTCATATGTTGGCTTGGAGCCCCAAAAGGTCAAAGAAGTCAAAGTGATTGCAAAGAAGAAATTATTTAAATAATAAAGTGAAGTGACAAAGTCAAAAAGGATTATTTAAATAATAAAGCAAAGTGACAAAGTCAAAGAGGATTATTTAAATAATAAAGTTAAGTGACAAAGTCAAAAAAGATTATTTAAGAAGATTATTTAAATAATAAAGCAAAGTGACAAAGTCAAAGAAGATTATTTAAATAATAAAGTGAAGTGACAAAGTCAAGAAAGATTATTTAAATAATAAAGTGAAGTGACAAAGTCAAGGAGGATTATTTAAATAATAAAGTAAATGGAGAACTTTTGAATTACGGAAAGTGGTTAGAAGTGGGTTAGCCCTCAAATAAGGAAATTAGGTTACGATGGTTAAAAGGTAACCCCTTGAGGAAGTTACATGAAAGTATAAATAAGAGGCAAGGCTCTCTCATTTTAATCACGCTTGAGAATATTGAATATCTACAGGTGAATGAGGTAACCAAAGGATATCTAAGTTGAATTTTGGAGGGAAGGTGAAATAAAGAAGGCCGAAATTCAAGGGAGGATAAATTATTTTGATGATGCTTTCTAAGGTATGTTATTTACAGGTTATCTCACCATTTTCGCAATATTTTTTTTTCTAGAATGATTTAGATCGTCAAATTGGGAGGTCATTGAGGAAACATATCCAAGTATATGTGGTATGAATTCCATCTTGTGGGTCGTTGTATTTTTGGAGTTACACTCCGTGGAAAAGAGGATTTTTGGCTAGTCTTAAAACTAGTCTAAAACAGGTGTTTCGGGTAAAAACGTCATAACTTATTCATAACAGATCCAAATTTAGTAAGACCAAATTTATGGTTAGACTATAGTCTATAGTATTCTATGTACAATTTTTAGATCCATACAACTAATATTTCATGCAGAGAACACTCTACAAGTTCGCTCTCTAGAATAAGCTAGAATTCAACAAGGTATGTCATTTTTGTTATAACTCCTTTTAAGTATGAGATGTGGAGCAGAAGGACAAAAGTATTTTTACAGGAACAGAGAAATTATATTTGGCTATCAATTGTTACAGGATATGATAGTTCAAAAAGGGAAAAGACTGCAGCCAAGAAGGAATTGAAGAAGAATAACAAAATAGCAATGGATTTCATCTGGGAAGGATTACCTAATCCGGTAAGAGAAAAGGTTGGTAAATGTTCATCAGCCAAAAAACTTTGCGATAAGTTACATGACATATATTCTTCACCCATCACAGATTCATAAAATGCCAAAGAAGATGCAGATACAGATCAAGAAGAATTATGTTCATCGTGTCAAACAAATTCAGAAGATGAAGAGTACATAATCACCAGAGGTATGTTGTTTTTCTTTAATTGTGAAAAAAACGGGCATCTTGAAATAGAATGCCATGAAGGAAATGAGACAGAAAAACTAATTGAAAAGGAATACAATTATGAAGAAGAATTGATTAGTGCTTTAGATGAACTAAGAGAATAAAACAAGTCACTCAAGAAAGAATTGATAAAACAAAAGGAAAGTGTTCATATTTTTGAAGAATCCCAACAGGTCATCGAGACCTTAAGAACTCAGCTAGAAGAAGCTAGAAATATTGAAGAAAATCTTGAACATCAAAAGAAGTATTTGGAAGACAAAATAGAAGAACAGAAGGAAGAAGCAGAAATGAGAGAGAATATATTGGAAGATCATCTTAAGGAAAGAACTAATGATCTAAACAAGGTTCAGAGAGAGTTTGGTCAAGAAGAGAAAGGACTTGAAGAAGAAACAATCACATTAAATATTCATCTTGAAGAAGAGAAAAGAATAGAAGAATTCATGAAGTCTCAGATAATGAAGAAAGAAGAAGAGGTTGAGAATCTTGAAAAAGAAGTTTGTTGATACTGAGAGGGGGGTGAATCAGTATCAAGTACAATTTAAAACATTTTTAAACTTATACTTAAACCATTCAGCTATATCCAATGAGAAATGAACAATAGTATAAGAGTTACATCGATACACCATAATACACCATGCACAATATATGAGAAATAATCAATAGTTTATTGTTCAAGGGAAGTAATGACTTCCAAAGGTAGCTACAGCTTCCAAATGTAAAGGGAGGGATAAACCTCCAAGAGCAAGATACAATCCCCCAATATTAAGAGATAATTGAACTCTCCATCCTTGCCCCTTCCTTCCACCCAAGAATATACGAGAGATAATAAAACTTTACATTAAATCATCACCATCAACCAGTCATTACATAGAACCTAATAATGCTTCTTGAGACTTCTTCAATTTCTACAATTCTTCAATTCTTGGAGTACTCTGATCCTGTAGATAATATTACTCAATGTATTCTCTGAAATGCCTCCAATTTTCACTCCTTGAATCCTCCCCAAAAAGAGGTTATAGAAAGAATGGTAGACTTTATTCAATTTTGGTTTGTTCGAACCAACTTGTACAGCATGCCCCGTGCTAAATATTTAACATCCGATTATGAAACTCACACACAAGAAACTACAGTCCATACTCTTTCCAATAGAAGTGGTCCCACTTCATTTGGATTTTGTATGAAGAAGTTATGGTTGTTTTACCCGGAACACATGTTTATTGACTAGCTTCAGGACTGGTCACAAACCCTATCGTCCACACAGTGTATCTCCATAATTATAGTGAATCAAGAGCTGAAATTTTTACCAGAGATACCTTGATATGTCTTAGAACACATCACCAAAATACTTCATCCTCCCTTGAAATCCGGCCTTATTTTCTTCTTATTTCCTCTCAAATTTGAAATGTATAAAATGAATGTATAATGATGTTTATTTATACCATTTATGTCACTTCCTTTTAACATTAGGGCCAACCTGACACTTTCTTATTTTGTAATTCTTTTCTTTAATTATATTAAAGGCCTACATGTACTTCCTTCTTCAATTCAGTTTGTCATCCTCAAAAATTCATTTCTCCTCAACCATGAGGATCCACGTGACGTGCCACATACCACCGGAAACAACATGATGTATACTATCCATCCATGGGTGTTGTATCTGCATGT
>JZKD02S0033236.1:0-16115 GCA_000966675.3 Picea glauca
CTCTTTCTCATTCGCGAACCCCGAAATGCCGAAAGCACTCTGGAAAATAGGCAAGAGTTCACGGCCCATGGTCACTCGAGGGAGTAGAAGGGGCTATATCGAAAAGGCCAAAGTGCTAAGATGAGTTTCAGAAGGGGGGCACTGTGTCTCTAGATGTTGGTTCGACGTGATCTAAATGCCGATGCCTACTTGGGATAAATGAGATAGGAGATAAGGTGGTTGAAGCCTCCCTTCACTCATTAATTACAAGGAATGAACGTCCTTGCTGGAAGGTCTACCCGAGATGGTCCTCTGTACTGGTTCTTTCCATGGAAGCCACGCCGAGTCCTCGACTCGCCAAGGAAGCCTGCACACGCTAATTCAACATTTAAGGGCTCAGCTAACCCCTGGCGCGAGCCATGCAGAATTAAGGTGGCGTATGACAGGAGAAGTGCAGGTCGGATTTGATTGAGGAGACGCTCGTTAGCGATTATTTTGTCATTTGGTGTAGAAGCACCCGGGGCTGTAGATTGCACACGAAATGCCCAAGTGAAGCACGAGAGAATCCCTATTTTTCCAAGTAGCAGGTCAAGCGAGCGGGCAAAATGTCGTCAGTAGCGTCCAAGATCTATTTTACAAACCAGATCAACGGTCACCGTGTTTTCGGAGCTACCAAATTGCCCAAGGTTTAACGCAAAGGACAACTCTCATATTTCAATCAGCAGGTTCGGATTGTCCGATCTAACTGGGACAGGTGGCAGCCTAACTCGTTCAAGAGAGAAGTGTGGAAAATTCTAGCCAACATCAATCAGGGAAGAGGAACTAGGTCAAGAGAGAAGTGTGGAAAATTCTAGCCAACATCAATCAGACAAGAGGAACTAGCTCAATTTTGAAGATGGTGAATCAAGACAATACACTGAGGTTGCCCGTGTTCCATGGAACATGTAAGGATGATGCAGAGAAATAATGGTTTACCGATGAAGAAATATGGTTTGTAAAGTTAATTACAAATGAAGCATCTAAAATCATGCAACTAGAGACCACGTTCAGGGATAGGGCCTTGACGTGGTACATGGAATACACATATACTCCACCATCAGTATAGGCAAGGTCCCTGGTTGAGTTTAATCAGGATCTACTTAGGGAGTTTGAAAATCCTGATTCAGAATCCAAATGCATTACAAAAATCAAGGAGCTCAAACATAAGGAAGGAGAAATCGTCTAGGACTATGACCAACGGTTTAAAATCTTGTTGGATAGGATGATGTTCCAAATCAAGGATGTGCAACACAGAGAATGGTTCATTGCGGGGTTACTTCCCCATATCCTAGTCCTGCTCACCCAACAAAAGGTGACGACTCAGGAAGAGGTAGTCGAAATTGTGATGCACTTGGAAGCTACACCTGGAGGCACATAAACATCGACCGAGTGGGTGCAAGTTCAATTGCAACTAGCTAGCTTAATGATACACCTACAAGATATGGCCAAGACTAAAGTCGTGTGCGAGAACATATGGTGTACTACATGTCGCTCCAAGGGGTATCACTGAGATGAGTTCCCGGTCCTTTCAAGCTATGTGGTGACAAGTGTGCCAAATCCATTTCCATCTGGATAGTCAGAATGGTGCGAGATATGTAGACAGTGGGACCATGTGCCACCCTGCTGTCCCATTTTGCATAAATACCAGATGACGACTCACACTCCATTCTGCGAGTTCTGTAAATCCATTGGCCATGATGTCAATAGTTGTTTCTCCCTCTAATTAATACAAGATAACACCCGCGATGAATTCCAGGTACAATAGGAGCATAAAGGTGGCGAGTGCAGTGGCATAGACAGAGGCAGATACCAAGGAGGTCCCCAAGGTGGATATGAGGGCGGTCATGGCCATGGATATGGCAGAGAGGGATGTATACCCCCCACATGTTTTAATTGCGGTGAGATTGGTCATGTCTCATGATTTTGCACCAAACCGTGTGTGCTCTGTGCCTATTGTTATACTCCTGAACATGTAACCAAGGATTGTCCCGACTTATTGCAGAAGTGGGAGGAAAAGAAGACTGACTGTAACATGGTGCATGCCGAGCCACGTAAAAACAAGAAGAAGAATGAGGAGGATAACGTCTGTGTAGTAACCTATAGAGGGGCGAAGAAAGGGGAAGAATTTGAGCATGGTGAAGGCTCGGGTCAAAACACAGACAAAAATATTTAGAATGCACATCATCCCCCTCGAAAGTTTGATGTTGCTAAATAGAAGTAGTTTCTACATGATGCGCAGAGAGTACTCGAAGAGGAAGGAGCGCGATAGGAGCTGCAATGCGTGACTCATAGGTCTCTTGAAAATGCTCGAATCTAGGAAGAAGTGCAGAGGGTGACACAAAGGTCACTAGAAGAATATCGTATCTGTGAAGAGGTACAATGGGAGATGCAGAGGTCAATGGACAAAGCTCACATGTGTGAATAATTATAGTGTGCGATGCAAATATATTTGGAGGAGGCTCGCATGCACGCTGAAATACAACATGTAACCCAAAGATCGATAGAGGAATCACACAAACATACTACATTGTGACATGCTGAGCAAAAAGAATATGAGGAGGGGTTGCAATGCACATCGTGCATAGAATCCTTGTGTGACTTATATTGCATGGAAGAGGCTGAAGATCAAGTCAATACCTTCTTACAATATTGTTTGTAATTTCTTAAATATCCAGAAGTTGCAAGTAAGTTGACCCAGATTTTAGCTACTTCCATGAAAGAACAAGGAGAGGAGACCACCATATCCAGTCCGTTGCCAAAAAGGGATGAATGTCAGGACAACAAGAAAAAATGCACAGGAAAAGAATTTAAGATGACAACAAAGTTTGGTGGGTATGACATGGATGGACTCATATTGGATCTGGGATCCGATATGAACATTTTTCCCTAGAAATATTTGGAATTGATGGGTAATCCTAAGTTGGTATAGTCACCAATATAGCTCCAATTGGCTAATCAATACAAGATCTACCCCATAGGACGAGTGGAGAAAGTGGAAGTGAACATAGAAGGAGTGAAAACAAAGGCTAACTTTGAAGTCATCGAGATCATGGATGATTCTGATCCATATCCCACATTACTGTGGATTGATTGGGCCTTTGACAATAATGTGGTGTTAAATTTGAAGAAGAGGCATATGTCCTTTGAAACTGACACCTTGTGCATGGTCACGCCTCTATATCCATATGAGGGCAACTGGTACAATGAGTCCATGGATGAGGATGCGTGGAGCTCGGTCATTGAAAATATTTACAAAATCACAAGATGCAGGGATGACTACATCAACCCCATTGCAGACGAAGAGTTAATCTGGAGAAGTGTCAAATATTATGACACAAATTTTGAGGATGCCATGGATAGGTGGCAGAATAAGCTATACGAAATATCAACAAGGAGGTGTGTGCATATCACTGTCGAAGAGCAAGTGGAATACCTTGGATCCTATTGGTATGATGGGTCGGAGTCAATGGACACATTGATTATGTGGATACAATGCATTCCTGAGTACCAGAGGCCTCACACACTTGACTCAGTACTGATAGGGATACTTGCATGATGGTGTTTTGCACACTACCGACCTTACTGAGAATGGGTAATCGTAGAAGCAGATATGCGTGAAAGATTCAAAATTAGAGCAATTGTCCCTCACATCACCTGTCATTGTGAAAGAGGATGGTTAGCCAAGAAATGATGCGAGGTGTGTTGTAAATATTTAAACCTCATACGTTCACACTCACACCCCCCCTATACCAACCATACCAATTTTTTTTGTTGAACTAACATGGAAACCACCTTAACCTACTCTAGAAACAATTATCCAATTCAGAAACCTCGAAGAATCCTTCATATAAATCCCACAGTTTCCCCCCTATCTCATGGAGCCAACATATGAGATAAATACAAGATTTGATGAGCAACTGCATCAATGGATACTGCAAGAAATGGGCAGGCTCGATGCCAAGCCCCCGGGGCAGAAGTTTCTTGAAGGAATAAGCATAGGTCCATGTTGCGACCCACCAGGGACCACTAAAATCAAATAACCTAAAAGCACGAATCAATCCAAGGTGCGCATAAAACATGCGTAGTGCTCCCAACAAATAAGACTCACATATGTGTAATTAAGTCCATAGTATTGTTACTAAGTATGAAATACCAGTGACAATAGATTTCAACAATGGTCAACAAATCATCTTGATCAATATGCTGGGCATTTCCAGGCATCGTCGGTAATAGAGCATGAACCAGTCTACTGATATGAGGATGATTGAACCAATTCCATATTAATTACAACCATCAATTTCACCACTTAGTGGGAAGTTCGATGTTCCGAGCTTACTCACTAACCATCATCTAGCTTCATTCACACATGCGAAAAAGGATCGCGGGACAGTCTTCCCACGTCCCCAAAATATGTAAGCATGGTCGACCATGTAACACAAGTATAATGTCTGGGATCTGACGACCAATTCACGCGAGTCTCAAACGGATTTTGTGGTGGATACACTAAACGGAAAGACAATCTACTTCCAACAGATTCCACAAAATATGTGTACGAAGTCCATTATGACGCCTCATTCAACAAGGCATATCATCAAGATGACAAATTAGAATTGGGATCTCTCCAGTTGCACCATTCCACCGCCATATTCTAAGTGGTATTTATTTCGTCACCCCCACTTGACTCGTCTGGCTGACCCCCTTGCCTCCCCTGTCTCCATGATATAAATACCCGATCTCCCCTGAATTCCTTGGAAACATTCTCCATGTCCCATTCTCAATCTATGTTTCCCATCACCCCCATTTTCTACTTCCCATCATTCACTGCTATCATTTCATGTTTTGTTGATTCTTCTCTCGTATCATGGCCCAATTTTGCAAACATCTAGGGACATGTGCTTCCCCACCTAACCGATCCCCTCCCATTCCCACACTACGGTTCTTCCACATCTTAACGTTGTATCAACAACTATTAAGTAGAACATATACTCTATTGAATTTCCCGCTTCCCCATTGGTAAATGTCACCATGCTTCATCCCCTTTGCTGATAGGGAGGGCCCCTACATCCAATCCATACCATGCATCATCCCTTTTGTTGATACATAGGGGCCTCCTCTTTCGTCATAGATGCACCTCCTCCACTCACACCTTTGAGGATTGCATTTATTTACACACCCATTACCAGTCCCCCTTCTCTCACCTCTTTCCATATATTCACATCCCTCTTCTAGTAGAATGTCTAGGGATACTAGCTCGGCTTGGCCATCCAAGAATCAAAAGACAAGAAGCAAATGATACTCTCTCTGAACGACACATTAATTCTCTTCAGTGCTCATGAATGTTTGGTGGTGGGACTTAAGAAAATCCCTTACTCCCCTCCATAAGCACCAACAAAGGTTCCATAGGGAGCATTTGGCTGCATGCACTCCAACTCCATCTTTCACCATGCAACATGTGTCAGTCATTCATGGACCTAGGTCGAGTTGTAACTACAACTTTCATTGATGATTTTATCTAACTCAGGTCTGGGTGTCAGCACAACTTGTTTTGTCGAACGATGATTTTCTCTTACTCCAACTGTCCACCTTTAGAACTTTAGAATTTGGCTCGAGGACGAGCTATATAATAGTGGTGGGGGCTTGTTGGAACCCAAAGTTTTGGGTTTATTTTTGTGCACTCGCCCAAACGAAGTTGTGTGCGCTCATTCCATAATTTTTTGCACACCTAAGGAAATGTGCGATGAATGACATAGAGTGCACACCAGACTGCGTTTTTTCAGTTGTGAGCCAAGCTTAAAGAATACCAAGTATGTGCCAGTTCTAGTTCAGTTGCATCGGAAAACAAGAAGATTCCCGCTAGAATCAATAAAGGAATCATCGGGAGATCTCCCCGAATGATTACTTCTAGTAGCATACAAAGACATGGGATGACCAGAGAATGAGCTGGACAGGAAGTTAAGGTTTCCCTTGATGTAGGAAGTCTACGTGGAGCGTTGACAGGCACCAAAAGTGTGTGAGGAAATTTATTAGACAAACGAGTGGAGTAGAGTAGAAAGAGACAATGCTCCCCAACGTATAAAGATATAAAAGGAATATTTAACATTAGAAATAGAGTTAGCTTAGCAAGCTAGCTGGTGAAACTAGTTGGACATCGAGAACAAGAGGTTCATTGAGTCTTCAATATTGAGCTCACTCTGAGCCTTTTGTAATGTTGTAATGATTTGAATATAATTATGTGTCTATTATATGTCTAATTTTTGAGCACGGGTTCATGGTACAACATGTTGTAATTTTGAGGTTTTATATAGCAAAGATATGAAGTTCTATGACTGTCATATGTATCTGTCCTGCGCGATGTATATCTATGATGTAATGGAATGGTTCTAGTAATAAAAAGATGGCAATTTTGATCCGTTATGTGTTTGTTATGTATGAGTTGAATATGTGTGTGTATTTTTTTAATTCTTAGTTCTAATAGTTTATCAGACATGAGTTGTATGGATGCTCATCCTAGTGACTTTTTGTGTGTTTAACCTTCATCCTTGTCACAAAAAATTATGGTATTTGTGATCCTCTCTGCATCTCGGGTGAGACCTTCCTTGGCCTTGGCCAAGGATTGATATGCTAGTGCTTTGGGATTTTTGTTGGACAACTCTGGACAAACCCTGGGTCTAAAACTCCCTAGCATTAAGAAGGATGAGACGTGTGTAAACATGGACCAGGAACACCCAACATAGTATATAAGCAGTTGAAGTAAAGGTTGTTCACTTCCAAGGAAGGGAATGGATACCACTTCCAAGATGAATTGTTGTACAAGTTCGATAAACTATGTGTACCTCAGGGGAGACGAGTTCAATTGATGAAAGAAGCACACACATCTAGAGTTGTTGGGCATTTTGGTGTGACAAAGACAGTGGAAAACCTACAATGGTATGTGTATATTATCCAAATATGTAGGAGAATGTGAATTTTTTTTTAATAGGTTGTGTTCTTTGCAGCACTAGCAAGCCAAGTAACCTAAAACTTGGCTTGTACATGCCCCTATCAGTACCAACCAAGCCTTGGGAGAGAATCTCCATGGAATTTGTTGGAGGTTTGACCTCGAATCGTAAGGGACATGAATACTTGTTTGTTGTGGTGGATTGCTTCACTAAAATGTGAATTCTCATCCCGTGTAAGAAGACAATATCGGGATGAGAGGCAGTAGAGCTATTTTTCAGTCATGTTTGGGTACATTTTGGGTTTCCAACCTCCATCATATTTGATCGAGAGAACATGTTTTTGGGAAGGTTCTGGACAACACTTTGGGAAATGATGGATACCAAATTGAAGTATTCAACAACATTACATCCTTAGACCGATGGAAAAACAAAGGTTGTTAATCGAAGTTCGAAAATTGGTATAGTTGTTGAGAGGCTACAATAGAAAACATCCAAAGACTTGGGACGAGCAATTGGTATACATCCAACATTCGTACAATAGAGAACTCCATACCTCTACCAACAGGTCTTCTTTCAAGACTTATCTTGGCTATTTACCTCCCTCGCCATTTGCCATTGTGTATGGGAAGCAACATGATGGAGTAGGAATATGGGGGGATGAACAGAAGGTGAGCACATTCGTGGAAACAATCAGACATATATATCTAAGGGTTCAAGAGCAACTTGAGAAGAAATAGCAACTGTATAAATATAGACATGACCAACATAGGGAGGATACAAAATTCTATGCTTGTGATAAGGTCTGGATATATCTCTGCAAGGAACAATTGCAGGGAATGACAAAGAAGCTCAAGCCTCTTAGACATGGACCTTTTGATATCATTGAGCGAGTGAATGAGAACGCTTTTGGGCTAAGGATTCCTCCCTATATGTTGATCAATTCAATCGTAAATGTGGAATATTTGAAATTATTTGAACCCTCCATGCTAGATCAAGAGGAGGAGAAACAACAAGTTCTTTCGACTGTGGAATATTTTATACCACACCCTTCAGAACAATTAAAAGAATATACCATCCTGCAACACAAGGAATGGATCACCCGCAGAGGATGGCAAGAGATATGGAAGATTGGTCTCAAAGGAAAAACTCCAAGGAAAGTGAAATGGTATGAGAGGAACCAGATTACAAGTAGGTTCCCTCATCTATCCTTGGTATCTTTTGGGGACCAAATGCCTCCCAATGGGGAGGTGTGATCTGAATTGGATCTGAACAATAAAAAATTGGCTAAGGCACATGCTTTTACAAGGATTGGCATTGGCAAGGTTCGAGGCTTTGGGTAAATAAGGGACTGGTCTGTTGGCATGAAGGGACCCATGCCATCATGATCGACGTCCACACCTACACTCAATAAAAACCTAAGGCAAGCGACAATAGGTGACTATAAAAGGAATACAAAAATAAAATGTATTAAAAAAAGAAAAGATAAATTTTCATGGATCCTCTCTCTACGCATAAAAGAAAAAAGGAAAAGAAATGAAAGGAGGAGAACCAAACTTTGGGAAGCTGAAGGGTTGAGGATGCCTGGCCTTCCACCTATCCCCTCTACCTCCTTTATGCTAGTTCTTAGAGATGGAGAAAGGGTTCTTTGGCGAAGAGAGGAAGGAGTATGTTGTTGAGACTTCACTGAGAACCACCAAGCTGAACCAATGAGTCTGTAATCATGCCATTATTGAATAATAAAAGCCTAGCCAAATCCAATTGAATGTTGGTTTTCCCATTTGGGTTTCTAGGTTTTCTGCATCCTCGAATAATGCTGGACATTTATTCTTTAATGCCTCATCCTTCATGAACGTTTTATCATGAGAAAGACAACTAATAACTAGAACAAATACAGAGAAGAAGAATAATTTCATTGGGATCCATGTTGAGGAGGTGGTTGGGAAATAAGCCTTCCATTTAGGGATCAATTCCTTCCATGAAATATGCAGACACCCACTTGGGACCTAAGGCCAAGTCTCCAAGAGAAACATTCCCACATGTCATCTTCCTCTGTTGATAATAGCAGGCTCTACCATGTGCCATGATCACCCATTCATTCTTCTCATCAACTGCCTTGATCTTTTGACATGGCCCGAGATTATATTCCATCATGTGATATCATGGTTTTAGGTTGCAATTCTTCATTGTCCCACTCCACCAGTTGTACCTCCTTCGTGTCCTAACCTCGAGAACCTTCATCACCATTGTAGGGGAATGGAAGGTGGTGTACCTCTATTGACCTTGTTATCGTGCAAACTAAACCCCCTCTAGGCAACATGTATCCATGACTCTTCAATGTTCTACAAGGTGGCAACGAGACCCACCACATGTGACTTTCAAGGCTTGCCTCTCATCACCCCCCATCCAGGTGAATTTAAAAAATAATATTAATAAGATATATAAGAAGCAAATTTTAAAATAATTTAAAAGGAAACAAATTAATATTAATAACATATATAAGTGAAAATAGTTTGAAGACAAAACAAGCTCTCACAAGTTTAATTAATTATTTAGAGGGTTTATACAAGTTTAAATATATTTATTTAAGAAGTTAATTGAGTAGTTGTTAATATTATTAGGTAATTATATCTTTTATTTTATATTAACTTAATAAATGGTTATCAATATTATTCAAAATTGATTAGTTCGAAAACAATATACATCTTTTAACTTTATTTATATACATATATATTATTTTTATTTGACTATGGAGTATCGGATGTGGCCTCTGCCGTTCTGATCTAACTGACTGGATGCACACCACTTGGAAGCCACTCCTGAGTTATGTTCCTGAGATCGCCATCCTGACACAAGGCTAGCTATGCTTCAGATTTAAAACACCAGAGGATTCCATGACTATTCTAGAGTGGCTCTGGACTTTGGATGGTGGAAACATCATGTTCAAATGTTGGTGGATCAGTTTCGATCCCTTGTAGGACTATTTTCGTCTTAGAGATTTATGGGTCCTCCTTCCTGGACTGACTTTACATCTCTGGAACCAAAAATATCTTGAGGCCATAGGTAACTCTCTTGGCCACTACATCTGCATGGATCCTCACTCACTCACAGGCACAATTTTTTTTTTTGGCTAGAGTCATGGTGGAGATTGATATTCATGATGGACTACTAGAATGTCTTGACATTGACTGGAGAGGCAAGCTCTATTGTCAGAGCCTGGATTATCTAGGCATCCCCTTCAGGTGCATTATCTACAGGGAAATTGCTCATCTTAGAAGCAATTGTCTGGGTCTCTTTGATGAAGAACAAAATGAGGAAACAATGCTTGATCTCTCATCTAGAGTGGACTCTCCGGTTGCGATGTCACATCCTTCTTTTCCAGATCTCGCTGATTTTGGAGCTTCAATTGATCTGAACTCGTCACTGGTAAACTTAAGTCTATTTGTCCCTCTCTTTTCTACTCTCTTACTACCTAGGAAGAAGAACTTCTGGCCATTGCTATGACTGATGCTCGTTGTGCTCCTCCTCCTCGGTCCGATGTGTCTCAAACCTTTCCCGCTTCGAGTGCTTTTTCCCCACCCTCTACTACCTCTTTACCTGATGGACCTCCGCCCTACCAGCCGACTCCCCCCCAACTTTCCTTCTACTGTTTGTGCTCCACTGCTTACCTCTACAGCCCCAACATCAACACCCACCCCCTCTTCTCCTAACACACTCTCCTTCGATCCACCATATAACATAGCCCCTCACTGTTCCACTACTCTGCGGGGTACCCCTCCCAAACTTTCCCCTTCTACACATTAGGAGCCATCCAACCTTGTATCCTTTCCGCAGGAGTTGGGGATGTCACACTATATGCCGAGGTCTTTTGAAACACAACCGGATGACAATACTCTCAGTGATGTTTTGGACTCTCTCTTACCATCCCTTAAAGAAGTCCACACTCCCTCCCATATACCTTTCTACTAGGGGAAAACAACTCACATGCCACACCGCGAGGATGGTTTTTCGGGACACAGGAATAATCTAGACCTGGAATAGGGATCGATACACACTTGGTCAAGAGGGATTGGCTATGTACACTCTCCTATCAAAACCAAAAGCACTCGCCGCAAAGAGGGGCCTTCCTCATCTACTTCGACTGATTTACCGTCACAAAAAAATGGCATTGGGGCGCTTAGAGGCATGAAAGCCCTAGCAAAATCCAAATAAAGATCCTGCTCTCCCTCGATATCAGAGGGGTGCCCCCCCCCACCTTAAATCCTATGCCTTTAGAAGACTTCTCTCTAGGATCTCTCCTGATATTATTTTCCTCCAGAAAACCTTGGTTGATGGGCAGAAAGCCAGAACATTTGTCTCAAAGTTTTGTCTCGGACGGCACACATGCTTTGTTAATTCACTGGGAGATTCTGGGGGTTTAGCTACGATTTGGGACTCTTCTAAGTTCGAATTACATACTTATCTGTGCTATGGTGGCCTTTTGTTAACTGGAACCTTCCGGTGGAATAAATTGCAATTCAACATTCTCAACTCTTATGGCCCTTGCCAAAATAGAAAACTCTTCTGGGATAAAGTGGAGTCTTGCGGTCTACTTGATATCCAGAACTTAATTATCGCAGGGGACCTGAATTTCACTACAAATACAGGAGAAATTTGGGGCGCCTCGGCCAATCAAGATCCCTTGGCCGACTACTTCATCTCACTTTTTCATTCGCATGGCTTGATCGACTTCCCCCCGGATGTTTTATCTCCAACCTGACGCAATGGTAGAGCTGGTTTGGATTCCATTTCCAAATGACTAGACCGATTCATTATTTCAGAGAGCCTGGCTACAACAAATGGAAGAATCAATTCTTGGGTGGATACCCCTTACCTGTCAGACCACACTCCAATCATTTTACAATTTGGCTCACCTCTGGTGCGGATCTCCTATCCTTTCAAATTTAACTCTTGTTGGCTCATTGAAGATGAAATTGTTGCTTTAGTCAAATCTGTTTGGTGTGACCCCATCCTCCAGCTTGAACCGGGTATTCAACAATGTTTCAATAGGAAAATGAAGCATCCAAAATTATTTATGAAAAGATGGGCCATTCAACACAAGAGGTGCATGCTTCATAAGCTACATGAGTTGGAGCACAGACTAAAAGATCTACACCATTTAGAATCTCTTACTGGACATGCAGAGGACAATCTACAACTCATTAAATACCTTGAATCTGAAAGAAACAAGATTCTGCAGGTAGATGAAGCCCTCTGGAGGCAATGAAGCAGAGTCACATGGGTAAAATGTGGCAATCTTAATACAAAATTTTTCCATCGCTTCGCTAGTTTCTCTAGGAACAAAAAGCATATTTTGGACATCAATGATGAAATTGGTAGAAAATTTACTGGACAACAAGCGATCAAGACTGCTGCATTTACTTATTTCAAGTCTTTTTATGAGGCAAGAACACAAGCACATATTCAAGCACATGTCTCGGTGGCCCAACTCTACCCTCGCACTGTCACGGTTGATGATTCTTTGTTCCTAGATCAACCTTTCACATTACAGGAGGTTCTAGCTACTCTTAAATCCTTCTCAAAGGATAAAACCCTAGGCCCAGACGACTGGACTATAGAGTTTTACTTACATTTTTTTGACTTGCTCGAACTTGAGCTTCAGGAACTAGTGGAAGACTCCATACTTCATGGAAAGATCTCCGGGGCCCTAAACTCCACTTTCTTGACACTTATTTCGAAAGCAAACCACCCGACTACTTTTGGTGATTATAGACCGATTTCCCTTTACAACCTCTGCTACAAACTCATTTCTAAAATCATCGCCATTAGAATAAAACCCATCCTCTCACGATCACTATCCAACAACCAACTTGGCTTTTTGAAGGGCCGTCAAATTCTTGACACTATTGGCACAACACAAGAATGCTTGCACAACATTAGTTATAAAAGTTCTCGTGCCCTTATCCTCAAGCTAGACCTAAAAAAGGCCTTTGACTATATAGATTGGGACTTTATTAGACTCATTCATATCCAAATGGGTTTCAACCATTCCACCATCATCTGGATCATGAGTTGTATCACAAGCGCAACATTTTCTGTGTTGATAAATGGTGAACCTTCTCCCTTCTTCCACAGTGGCAGAGGCCTGTGGTAGGGCTTCCCTCTTTCACCGCTCCTTTTCATCCTGGTCATGGAAGGCTTAAGTCTCCTTCTAAAAAAAATCCAGTAAGAAGGAAAGATCACAGGGATCAAGGTCTCTAGGTTGGTCAAGATCCTTCACCTCCTCTTCGCTGATAATGTCCTGATAATGTCAAATGACAGTGCTATTGAATGAAAGGAAATTGATAAAATCTTGAAGATTTTATGCTTTGCCACTGGCTTACAAATCAACTGGTCCAAATCGACTTTTCACCATGCCAATATATAGGACCATGGCCTGGATCTCCTTAAGGGCATCTTCCTTCATTCTTTCATCCATCTCTCACAAGGTTTCCAGTATCTGGGATATTTCATCAAAGCTGATCATTACAAGACTTCAAACTAGAACTGGCTTGTCTCTAAGGTGGAGAAAAAATTGAGACACTGGTGTAACAGATGGCTCTCCATTAGAGGGCGCTACACTCTTATTAAAGCCAGCCTCGAAGGACAACCGGTTTATTGGATGGCACTAGCAGCCATCCCCACGCCGGTCCTGGATAAGCTCCAAAAACTTACTTATAACTTTCTCTGGACATGCCATAAGGAACATTACAAGATGCACCATTGCAACTGGGAATCTTTGAAAAAACCGAAATTACAGGGCGGATGGGGGATTAGGAATATTTTTAAATTTAATACTGCTCTGGCCGCCAACTCTCTCTGGCAGGTTCTGACCACCAAAGGCATCTAGAGCATGGTTATCAAAGATAAGTACCTGCCACATGCCTCTGTGGCATCATGGCTCCGCTCGACTATTACACATTCCAGGACTGCCTCTCAGACGTGGAGAAACCTATCAAAATCAGCCCTATGGATCAAAAAATGGATCAGCTGGAAACCTGGCTCCGACCACTCTATCGAACTGGGTAAGGATCACATTTTAGGCCTCGGTTCAGCTCCACACCCGTCTCTCCCATTAATCATGCAATTGAATTATTTAAATATACATTACCTCTACCAAGCGACGCATACCCACGAACAGGGGCTCCCATTTACTGGCTGGAAATATGGACACGAGCTAGAGTTATCTGCAGAGCTGGAGGTGGAATGGGATATCTTATGTCTGGAGCTAACTCGCGTGGGCGTCCAACTTCATAATGTTGAGGATCAATTGTTGTGGGCAGGCAGAGACATATCGGGCCATATCTCTATAAAAAACATTTACACAACTATTGTAAACTCAACAGTCCATAATAATATAATTGGTTGGCGCAAAAAACTTTGGATCTGGAAAATTCCTCTCAAGATCAAACTTTTCAATTGGCTTGCAGAGAAAAACAAAATGCCCACCTGGGATAACTTACTCAGAAAAGGTTGGATGGGCCCAAACATATGTCAGCTTTGCTACAGGGAAGCATAATCTGTACAACATCTCTTCATTCATTTCCATTTCACTCGCCAAGTCTGGGACAAGATTGCACTCGACCTCAACATTACTTCTGCCGAGAATGGGACCTCCCTTTCAGCTTGCTTTACCCACTGGCATTCCAGCGAGCGCAATCATAAATTTTTGCCTCCTTTGGTCAATTGGTTCATTTGGCTGGCTAGAAACAACAAGATTTTTGAAGATTCTCCTACAGTCAACTCAGTGGTATATAAAACACCTGGCCTGCATCAGTTGTGGAAAGGAATTCATCCAGTCAAAGGGATTTTTTTTTTTTTTAATAAGCCCACACATAGCAGAGGATTTCCCCATGGGGTGGTTTGATGGTGCAGCCCAACGCTATAGAACATTTAGTGGAGTGGGTGGTCTGATTAAAACAAATACAAACTCGATTTACAGATGGACTTTCAGTTGTGGCCCGAGCACCAACACAAGGGCTGAGCTATTGGGTGCCTAGGCCACTCTACACTTGGCCACAAGACTAAATATTGATCACCTCCATCTGATTGGCGATACCAGTGTTATCATAGATTGGCTGAATCACAGTGGCAAGCTCCAATCGATCACTCTTCTGGCCTAGATGGACCGCATCAGATTACTTCAACGCCAATTTAAGAAACTCATCTTCACTCATGCTTCGCGAGAATTCAATAGAGATGCGGACCTACTTTCTAAGCTAGTGCTTCAAAAATTTGCAAGCCTAATTACCTATAATCATTGGCTAGATGGCCATGAGGGTCCCTCACATGTGATCAAAATTTTCTAAGTCTAGTGCCATTGATCCTTGCAAGCAGCTTCAATATTCTCTTTCTTATTTGTTCCCATGGTGCAAGCCTCTCTATAATCTCTTCTAATCATCACCTTCTTTTTTTTTCTGACTTCTTGTTCTACTTTTCATCATTTCCAATTGGATAGTCCAATTGTTGGAGAAAGACACTCTTGACCAGCTCCTTCTTTTCAGTTATCCGTTCTTCCGTTTCATGAACGCATCTCACAGTTAAAACATGAATCGGCATATTCAGTGTTTAATTTATTTACCGATTTCCAAGGAGTTTATGAAGTCTTATGATCAGCTCTTCTTCATCTGCGGAAATATGGCCAAGCTTCACGTTTGGCCTCAGATAATTCATCCACCGCAACCTGCAACTCTTTCCACTGCGCATCAAACCTGAACATATAAATTGTTTAAAGTATTAGCCATGCTTCATTCCGGTTCCAACTTTTTTATTCGCGATTGTTCAGTTCTGAGCAAGGATCTTTTTGTATATAAAAATTGAACAATATTAAAAAATTCCTAAAAGCATAGGATATGGTAAACAAAGTTTGACCATACAATATTAGTGTCTTGGCTAATCTAAAAGAAATTAATTTTTTAATTTTTTTTTTAATAAACTTATCAATATAGATTTTATTTTTGAAATTCTCAATAACTTTTTAATAAATACATGAATTATTTTCTGTGTAATTTATTACAAGTTTATGAAACTTAAGCAAAATGTATGTTTTTAGTATTTGTTAGGTATATTTTTTTATTAAAAAATAGTAATTTTTAATAAGTATTTATTTTTAGTATCAAATAA
>JZKD02S0033236.1:16165-26431 GCA_000966675.3 Picea glauca
AACACAATCACTATTTATCTAAAAAGTATACAGGTTGGAAGCGTACTGGTCAAATTTCCAACCAACACAATAACGATTTAAGCCACTAGCGAGTTGTATGCACGAATATGCATATTAAGGGAGTAGTCTAAACGTTCTACCTTTTGGGGATTTTTTGGCGACTTTTCCGTTTGATTTTCCTAGAAATCCGGTGATGAATGCTTGGATCTGTAGATTTGAGTGGCTAAGTTTGTATAATCCGAGCACCCTAGGTTTTTTTCAGCACGCTGAATCCATTTATGAATTCAAAAAAACAATTTAAACAACAAAAAATAGAGATTTTGTCCAAATTTACATTCGAGGATTCAGATTCCTACAAGAAAACCCAAAAAGTAGAATGTTTAACCAACACCCATATTAAATAGTGTTTTTTTAAATGTTTTTGTAACTAGGATGGGAGAGCTATCTACAAGTTAGACTAACTAATAAACTAATGCAAAACTAGAACGATTTTCACAATCAGCTTAATATAGAACTAGCTAAGGGAAAAACAACCAACAAAATCCAGAGAAACCTAATTTTGGTAATGGATGAACGAAACACTTACCCGCTTTTAGTGCGTTAGTACTCCAACGTTCTATGTCGTGAGTTTCGACATACTTCTTCAAAAGCATATGTTCATCAGGTGACCAAGAGCTTCAATTTAGTGAAGATTTTGAGTAGCATGGAGCTCGTCCCATGCTCACAGAATCTTAATCGATCTAAATCTCAACAATACGGAAATGGAAACTTCAAAACTATGAGAAATATGTTCACAAATACTCAATGCAACACAGGGGCGATGAAGGAGGCTATTAGAAATACCATGCAATACCAAATACAGGTTTATGGAAGGCCTTGAAGCCTCAGTGCAACACCTCTAAACTACAACACACACTCTGATATTGAGCATGAGCAGTGCAAGGATACCTACTACATACATATAGTTCAGTTCAACAACAACTACTATCACATCACCAACACATCAACCTTACACCTCCTAACTTCATTCTTACATGCATGACACACCTTAACTTCTCATTCTGATGTTAGGTTGGGCATTATTACTTCTGATGCTAGGTTGAGCATTATCATTTGGAGTCACTAGGTTAGGCATTATTACTTGGAGTCACCACATTATTCACCACAACAATACTTTTTATATAGGGATTAACATTTCCGTAGCATCTACATATCCTAACAGCCAATAATGTGCATCCACATTTTCAACACAACATGTTATTTCCAGTTTCTTTCCTCCCCATCTACTTTTATAACTAGGAGGCATGGGCTTTACATCAAAACTTTCATGGTCTTACTCATAATTGTAGCACGTTTACTATCCCATTCATATGTCTACAAACCATCACTACCCCACCATAACACTTCCCATGTCTTCTTGTCTTACATTAGGTATCCCTCATGGCATTGGTCTCACCTATACATGCTTGGGAATCTTTCTATAATGCTTCTCTACTCAGATGACATATATCATACCTATATTTTCTATAACATATATCATATCTATATTTGTTATAACATATCTTTTCTATAACATATATCATATCTATATTTGTTATAACATATCTGTGATCCTATTCTTTGTATTTGGATAACTTATTGATTCCTATGAAAATATTCATTGATGTTGTCCATGGCCTACTACTCAAACCTAATATACACGTCTGTACAAGGTCCATTCAAAGCTTGGCCATTTATGTCTTATAGTACTTTTCTGACATATTGGTAGGTTTTAGCATTTGAAGAAAAGTGAAGACACTTTCAATTTAAATTGAGAAGAACTGATATATAAGGTGGGTGTCCTCTTCTAGCTAGCACAATTAACTTAGCTAGCCATCCTAGAGGATGAGGGAGCTTCTCCCTTGGGGGAACAACTTTTTAGGGGCTTTTTTCATTTATTAAATAATTGTTGTGTTAGTTGGTTAGTTAGTTAAGGCATCACTTTATAGATTTTTTGTTGAGTGCATGTCTGTATTATATTGATTTCCAATTTTGAGCGATTTACATTATTAGATTAGGGTTTTGGAATTAGAGAGCTATATAAACTTAAAAGAAGACAATTTTCCTTATTAATAAAATGGAGCAAGTTGTTTTGATCTACTTTAATTTCTTGTTTTTCTCATAGTTTTATATCTTCTTTAAATCAATAACAAGTTTTGTCTTTGTTCTATCTCTAATTTGTGTAAGGTGTTTTTTTGGTAAAAAAACAAAAAAATGTAAATACAGTTATATTATAACTCTACCACATTTTGTTTCAATGTAATTTTTATTCTATTTGAAAAAGTGATTGTCATGTGATTAAGGTATATAAGTTTTTGTATTACATTTTTTTAAGTAGTCTTTACAATCCAATATGAAAGAGATGTGTAAATTCTTTTGTGCTCAACATGGAGTTGACAAGTGGCATTTAAAAATATATATATATTAATAAAAAAAATTAATTTATCGACCATAAAAACAAATACAAAATTACTTATTCTATTGATATCAAAGAATATATAAAGATGGATCAATTTTCTAGAAGTAAAATTTTTTTTTTTAATTGAAAAAAACTTAAAAAAAGATTTGCATATAAAAAGAAATTTGATTTTTTAAGGAATCTGAATCTAAACTTACTATCTAAAACTTTCATTCGCTCATTTTTAAATTCCAACCTTTATCTACTTATGGTATTGGTCTTGTAAACTTAAAAATAAGATTGATCTTACAACAAGTGTCCTTCTTCACTTTCAAAGAATGATAGGGTTGATCTTACAACAAGTGCCTCTCTTTCACTTTCAAAGAATTGATTGGCACATTATTAATGGCTCTAGTTTTTATGAGATTTTATTATATAATGGTATAAATGAATAAAAACGATTGGTATATACTTTAACTTATTTAATTTTATAAATATGAAAAATTAAAAATGTGAATATGTTTTTAAAATTATTTTAATTTTATTTTTTATATTGATATTTTAATTTTTTAAATAAATGTTAATCTATTGATATTTTATTTTTAAAATAAAATAGTTAAAATATAAAATATTTCTTTAAACATATAACATATAAAAATACATGTTAAAATATTAGTTGACTCCCGACTTTAATTTGATGAAAACATACTAAATTTTTTTATTTATATTATGAATTCATTTTTAAAGGTTATAATTAGTTATTTTTTTTTAATAAATGTATATAAAATTGTTTTAAAAAGTAATTTTGGAAGAGTAATGATGAGGGATTAAAATGAAGTTGTCATTGTGGTACAGAGTTTTTTCTAACTTATTATAGAAAGACATAAAATTATTTCTCATGCAAATGGAAGTTAAAATAAAAATTCCCTTATCAATATTGAAATAAAAAATATTTTAAATTTTTTTAATTGAAGGGTAAGAAAAATTTTCATAATATATTTTACTTATCATTATTTTTATGGACTCTTTTATTTTATTAGTCATTTTTCCTCTATACTCTTATAATTATATAAAAAAATGTGTATATATTTTAAAAGTACTATGTGAATTAAAAAAAAAATGATTATTATTTTTTTTCAATACAATCTCATTTTCATGAACTCATTTAAAAAAACATTGTTATCATTTTATGTAATATAATCTCATTTTTTCATAAAGCTCATACATACATTAAAACCAAAAATTAATAATAAACAATGAAATCCAAGAATCTAATACTTTAATTACGATGAATTCTCTTATTATTAATGTTTGCTTAGAGAAAAGTAACAATTCCAATTCCAATTTAAATCATCCCTATAAAGATTTACCAATAATACTTCTTGGAGTTTCTTTCTAGTTACTTCGATTACTTGAATTAATGTGCAGTAGCGTCGTCCACGTCGTCCATCTTTTCCGACTGAGCATCTTCTACAAGGTTAATGTTCTATAATTGCGCACATTTTCTTCTGCATGGTAAGAGTTGGTCTTATGTGTTATATTATATAACACATAGTATGTGTTATATAATATAACACATATTATGTGTTGTTTTACTTAATTGCATATTTTTTCTTCTAGACTCTAAGAAGAGTTGATCTTATTTATAACTTAATTTAATTGATTTTATAAGTATAATAATTTAATTAATTCTATGTATATGACTTTTCATTATAAAACATGTTAGGAGTAGTTGAAATCTTTGTAAAGTTTTTAATGAATTTTATTTAAAAAAAAATATTTTATATTTTATAAATAATTATAAAGGAAATGATGTCGAGGAAATGTTATGTTATGGAATAAATTTTATAAGTGTGTAATGATTTTTATTTTTTTAATTTTTTATTAAAATTTATTTGATATTTTTAATGCGATGAATGAATTAGCATAATCATTTATATTTATGTTGAAGTATTATTTCATATTTTTATTGTGATATTTCATATTTATATTGAATTTCAAACATATTTTATTATAAGATAATGAATAATGAGAAGTAATAATTAATCTAATGATCTTTAAGTTTACATGTGTGTATTCTTCTAGTCTTATTACAATAATGAATTAACATGTCCACTTTAAGATAATTGAACTCGGGTGGAAAGAATAACAAACATGCTACCCAACCACCTGAACTATAAACTCAAGACAACAAAAAAAAACTATTATTAACAAACAAGACCTTGTTTTTTTAATCAATGTAAATAGGCTATAGAGCAAGTTCTTTGACTTGGCTGAAGATGCTAGAATTTTTTTTAATGGCCAATAATTCATTCTTCGTTAAGTTGATGGTAGAACGACACATTGAATTCCAACGACTATAGCTTCTGCATTAATATTTGTTGTCCCGACATAAATTCTGTCAAGAACTGATCCTGCAAGTAACCTATTTAAAACTTTTATGACACAAAAGCTGAAGTTGTTAGAACTGGATTATGTGTAAGCTATCTACAGTTTGCTTGAGCCTAAAGTCATATTCTACTTCTTTCACTTACTTTTACACCATAGTTTTGAAATGCATAAAGTTCTCATTTTTTTTATAGCAATATTAACAATGCACAAACATGTATTCAATACCATGAAATGAACAAACAAACCCGTGTCCACCTTGAAATGTTTGTTATATAAATAGCTCCTTTTGGGAAGTGAATAAATACATGCAAAATCACACAGCATAAAGTCTTTTCCTATTTTAAATCGATATACTTATAAATAGTCAGTAAAAACGTGTCCAAATACCATGTAATGAACAAATGCTTGTTCATCTTAAAATGTTTATTATGTAAACAACTCATTTTGGGTAAGTGAACCAATAAATATAAAATCAAGGTAAGTTGTGCTTACACATCAACCTTCCAAGTTATGCTTACATGTTAAGCTTCGATTAATTTTCTCATTAGTTTTTTTCGCTATGTTCTTGATTCAATAATCACCATAACGATGAAAGAGTGTATCTCATTCTTTGAAGTTTGTCTAGTGTGTGGAGAATAGTTTTGGAGGGGAAAATAAAGGATTCTATTACAAATGTTACAAATGGTGGATGGATTAGGGATTTTTTTAATCATTCATTAAACTGTATTTCATCAAAACTAAATCATTTTTAGAAAGACATTGTCTCTTTTTTGATTGTGTATGAATTTGTTGAAACCTCAGGTTTTGATGGTTCATCACATTTCTCCTAGAATTAGTTGGTTGGACGGTCAATCAATATCTAAAAATATTTGGTCGAGTGATCAACTAGATATATACATCAGTCGGTCGAGTAGATGACTAACCCATCGATCGAACAATTAATCAACAATCAATCAACAATCAAAGAAAGTTGGTTGATGGATCAAGCAACTGAGAAATTGACTACAAGTTGGATGCATGGACGGTCAGGCAAGCATCCTTGTCGAGCTGACTAGACATCGCAGATTTCATCAAGTCAAATCTAACCACCGATAGTTGTATGTGAACAATATCTTCCCGATTCCAATGAAGTTGGTTATATCTTGAAACTATAAATAATAGATCTGATGGGTCACTATCAATGTACAAGGTTGTGAAGTGAACATGTGTGAAGATGTTCAACATGCATTGTGATGTTCTAATCATAATTCTCTGTGCTTAAGTGCTTTAACGATCTATTTAAACACCATCGGTTATATTTGAAAATTATTCCTCTTCCATTATCTGCATTTATGTTCATTTGCTTTGTATCAGGTTACACCTAATCTCCAACCTGGTGTCAAAGAAACTAGTTGTGACCTCGCTTGTTGTTCGCAAATCGTTCTGAGTCGAATTTGTTGTGTGATTGACTCTGGGCCAATGATTTGTTGACTATAACTTATGGAAATAGATCAGATATATCAAGATATTGAATATGGTTTCAACGATCAATCCTGTTATTTTGAATTGATCAAATTATATTGTATGGGAATGAGACATGGAAACCCTACTAAAGAGTAAAGGACTATGGAAATATACTAAGACTGTGATTCCAAATCCAACATGCGATCAGAAAAAATCATTGTTGATGGGAAGAAGGATGACGTTTTGGGGGTCTTTACGACCTATATCTCACGAGAGATTCAATTTTACATTAGCGGAATCAAATTCCCTCATCAATTCTAGAAGAAGTTGAAGCCTTTATTTGACAGAGTCAATGAAATCCACACCATGCAATTGGAGAAAGAGTTGATCTCTCTTGATCCTCATTCTTTGGACATAATCGAGGACTATTTGACGCACATGAAGAAACTAAAGTTAAAATTGGGTGAATGTGGAAAGAATTATCTAAAGAATTATGGACAACTCATCGAGTTGGTCCTGATGAGTTTGATAACACCATTCGATGTGTTTGTTTCAACTTTCCGCACCAACTGGAAGGAATGCAAGGAAGATGGTAAGGAATACACCTTTGAATCTTTATGTGGATTACTAATTACTGAATAACACAGTTTTCTTGATGAAGGAAAGCTTGGTAGAAAACATCAAGCTCACTTTCTCAAGGGAAAGGACAGGTTAAATCACAAGGAAAAAGGACGGTTTGATACCCCTATACAAAGTCCTAGATACCTCAAACATAAACCTAAAGGGTAGATATATGCACATCGTCGAAGTCGAAAGAAGAAGACATTTTAGTACCGTGGAAAGACTTGACATGTGGAGAAGGTATGCTATAAGAAGAGAGATGACCTAGAGGAGAAGTTCAAATGCCATGAAGGAGACATGTCGGCTATTCATCGACCCGTTGCTAATTTCACCTTCCAATTCAGAACCTCTCAAGTGTTTATTTCTCATTCTGCACAGAATGAATGAGTATTCGACTATGGTTGCACTCATCAAATGGATAAGGATGCTTCCTTGTTCACATCCTTAGATAAAACTGTGGAGAGAAAGATCTATGTTGCTGATGATTTTTCTCTCGACATTATTGGTCGTGATGATGTTGCCTGTTGACATGGGAGATTTTTCGACATCTATCATGTACCAAATCTCAATGCAAATCTGTTGTCAGATTCTCAATTAACACACAAAATTAAGATTGTGGACTTTTGGCTAGATTGATTCTTTGTTCAAGAAAGGTCTTCCGATTGTCATTGAAGGGTTTCTCGACCCAAATAACAGTTTGTATAAGTTTTGTGACATGATTCGACCTGACTCTGAATTAACTGCTCTTGTTTCTCACTTCGACGAACGAAGTCAAACTTGGCATGAATGACTCAAACACCTAAATTTTTTAAGTCTGCAGTCGTTGGAAACTCGGAATGTGGTTTTTGGTCTACCTAAAGTTTTTCCCTTGATGAATTCTATAAAGAATGTGTTCATGCCAAGCATCATCATGCACCCTTTGACTCTGGCAAAGTGTGGCAAGAAAAAAACCTCATGGAGATGGTTTACAATGATCTATGTTGCATGAATATACCTTCCTTGGTAGTTTCAAGGTATATTTTGACCTTTATTGACGATCTCTCTCATTTCACTTGGGTTTATTTCCTAAAATAATATTGTCTTTGAAAAGTTCAAAGATTTCAATGCCTTTGATGAAAATCAATGTGGTCGATCCATCAGGTGCTTGAGATCAAACAATGGTGGTGAGTATGTGAATAGACCCTTTGAATAATACTTGGTTTGATTTGGTATTGAATGGCAGAGGTCGGTCCCTCATACCCCTCAACATAATTACATTGAAGAATGTAAGAATCAAACGTTAGTCGAAATGGATAGATGTCTTTTGTAGGCCAAAGATTTGCCTCCTTACTTTTGGGTTGAAGTTGTTTATTGTGTAAACTATCTGCTCAATTGCATCTTGACTCGATTTTTTCCTTCAATGACTCCAGTTGAAATATGGTGTGGAAGGAAACCCTTAGTTGAACACCTCTGTGTGTTTGGATGTGTTCCTTGTGCACATATTTCCGATTATCGCAAAAAGAAATTGGATGCAAAGAGTCATGATTTCATCATGATGGGAAACTATAAAGAGTCTAAAGCCTACTCACTCTTTGACCATGTCAAATGACAGATCATTATCAGAAGAAATGTATGTTTCGATGATAAGTATTCCTACATGAATTTGTTGAATTTGTCCTCTGGATTGTTACAGAATGATCACTTTGATGTTGTTTCAGACTCTGGTTCTATTCTGTTTTTCATTCCTTTGAATGGATAGTCGAACTTTGTTCTTGTTTCACCTGAGACATAGATCTTCGAGTCAATTGGTTAGTCGATCTCCATTTTGACTGGTTCACCATCTCCTTTGACTGAAACTATTCTAAATTCTAATCAACATTTTGTAGTGAGCAATAGTTCACCCCTTTCTTGCTTACCCAGATGGGATACCAAGACAATTGAAGCTATTGGTCTTGATATCAATGATATTTCTTCAGGCCGAAAAACTTGCAGTCAAAAGTAGCATGATGGTGTTGCTTTGATGACTCATTTGCTTGAAACTTATAACCTTGTTACCTACTCAAATTCAAAAGGACAACCTGAATGGGAGTAGGCTATGCAGACAAAAATGGATTCTCTGTTGAAGAATTATACTTGGGATTTATTTCCATGACCTCAAGGGAAGAACATTGTGGAGTGTCAGTGGGTCTACAAGACCAAATTTGCCTCTAAAGGTGTTTTTTAGTGTCACAAAGCTGTCTTGGTTGCGAAGGGATTTTCTAAACAAGAAGGCGTTGACTACACTAAGACCTTTTCCTCTGTTGTGAAGATGAAATATTTTTGACTGATTCTTTCCCTTGATTCTCGATTTGGATGGAAGATCCATCAGATGGATCTGAATACTGATTTTCTTCATGGAAATATACCTGAAGAATTTTTCATGGAACAAAATCCTGGTTTTGTGATAGATTCTCACCTAGTTTTTCAACTTCAGAAGTCTCTTTATGTTTAGAAGCAAGTTCCCAAAGTTTGGTATGCCAAGATCGACATTTCTTTCTTTGACTTCGTTTCAAATATTGTAAATCTGATCATAGCCTATATGTACTCCATACTCATGGAAACACCTTGATTATTGTTGTATATGTTGATGCCCTTGTCATAACTGGCAATGACATTGATCTCATTCTTAGATTGAAGAAACAACTTTCTAACTCCTTTGACATGATAGATCTTGGTATTCTACATTATTTTTTTGGATCTTCAAGTATTACCACTCTCTGATGGTTTTTTCATTTCTCAATATAAATGTGTAATGGATCTTTTGACATGTTTTAATATGGCATATTTTCAGCCCCATTCTACTCCGTTTCAATCTAGAGTTAAGCTGAAAAAAACTTGTCAAACTCCCAAAGTCGATGCTACTCTTTATCGACAATTGGTTAGAAATATCATTTATCTTATTCATAGTTGACCTGAAATTTCCTTTGTTGTTAGTGTGGCTTCTTGTTTTATGCAATATCCCTGAGAAATCCACTGGAAGGAAATCAAAATCATTTTTCACTATCTCAAAGGTACCACTCATCTTGGTATCAAGTATTGTAAAAGTTTAGATTCAATGGTCGCCTTCATTGACTCCAACTAGGAAGACAAAAATGATGATTGGAAGTCCACTTCTAGCTCTAACATAGTTAACAACTTAACGAGAACTCTCCAGAGTTCTCGTTTTTTTTGGGTCCATTTTTTTACCTCGTTTTTAAAAATGGTGCTACCGGTAGCACCCCCTCTCCGTTTTTAGGTGATTTTTAATATTTTAATTTTTTCGATCCACAATGTTTCCACATTTTTTTTTTAAATGCTCATTTTTCATCTATTTTCAATTCTCTCTCTCTCTCTCTCTCTCTCTCTCTCTCTCTCTC
>JZKD02S0033269.1:57703-100867 GCA_000966675.3 Picea glauca
AATAGCTTCCACAAGATTTGTTTGATATATTTCATCCATTCTTGTATAATGATAGCAATCCTTATCTTGTTGTTCTTCCATAGATATAGTTCTTCTTGGAACATTTTATCTTCTACGAGATAGATATACAAGATATGTACAGAGACTATGCAAACAAGATATGTACAAGAACTAAGAAGAGTATTGTTACCTTCAGAAGAAGAAGTCTCTTTCATCTTGCTTGGTCTTCTTTGTAGGTTCCTTTTCTTCGGCAACTGATGCTTCGTGTGTCCCCTTTCTTTTCTTTAGCTCGGGACAATGATTCTTGTAGTGACCATACTTTCGAAAGTTGAAGCATTGTACTTCTGAAATATCTTTCTCTTGATTTGGCTTCCTCCTTGAACCAAACTTCCTTTTGTTCCTGAAATTCTTCAACCTTGCTGTGAAGGCTTGATCATCATACTTCTTTTGGGGTTTCTCTTTTGCATTGATCCTGGATTCTTCTTGAGCACAACAAGTCCAAAGTTCTTCAAATGTAGGATACACTTTTCTTGTGTTCATGCTTGCGACAAATGCATCCCATGTCTTGGGAAGACCATTGAGTACTATGTTTACCAATTCCTTCTCTGAGATGATCTCTTCAATAGATTGTAGTTGATCTCTTAATTGAGAGATTCGCACAAAGTATGATGTTATGTTGTTATCATCATTCATCTTCATGTCACAGAGCTCATTCTTCAGACTCATTACTTGTCCAATGTTTATGATTGAGAATAGGTTTGTTAGGGCATCATACATTTTCTTCGATGAGTCAAGATGGGAGATGTAGGGTATCAAGTGATCTCTTATAGATTCCACTATGATACTCATAGCATTGATGTCACTGTCTTTGAACTTCTCCGTGACTGCAACGTTCTGTGGTTCCTTCTCTTTCCCTTCTTCAAATTCTGGTTTCACGATCTTTCCTTTCACAATATCCATCACTTTATTCTTGGCAAGGATGAGGTCAATCCTTGTCTTCCACACTCTGAAGTTAGAAGCTCCATCTAACTTGTTCTCTGACTTCATAGAGTAAGTCATGGCTGCTTTGACTTGGTCTTGGCTTGCTAAGAGTACCAAGAGATGCGCTAGGCTAGGGCGCGTTGATCTATCCGAAGATTAGGTCAATCGCTTCACTTAAGGTGCCTCAACGAGAGGATTAGGGTTTCTGCAATTGCACTAGCTAGTAACCCTAGCGACAGTGCTATGATGACTGCTCCTACTATAAACCCTAGAGACAGTTCTTCAATGAGCTTAATATCCTTACGGCTATGTTTCCTTCCAACGGTTAGACTGAATGAAGGAGGCATGGGCCCATAACCTGTTAGAATATAATGGATGTGCTCATTTTACCATTGACAATATCACTATTGTCACCCAACCATAGTCCGAAGCCACCCTCCAAGCACCTTAATCTTGACAAAGAATCACTATGGAAGCAAACCCTAGGCCAGATAGCCAAACAAAGGGTAGCGCTCCTTTCCCCAAGGATATCACACCAACAAGAGTTGATCAGATAGTCCAAACCCTAACCAAGAGATAGTCCAAGCGTAACTACTAGCTGCAGCAGCTGCAATGACATCTGTCCTCCAAACCTGCGCACAAGACTAGACACTGGAGTGTGCACCAGTTGCTGCTAAGCAATTATGAGACTACTTGCCAAAATGAGAACTAGCCTCCCGTATTTATAGTAATTCTGGCTAACTGCCAGGGCCGACTTCTCATTCTGGGTATCTGTCTGTTCAGTATATTATTATTTCTTCTGGCCGACTTCTTCTCTTGGAGGTTAATAACCTAAAATAAATTATCTTCTCGAACCGACAAGTCTTCTAGGGTTGTTAGCCAACTCATTAGGGTTTCTCTTGCTTCTCGGAGTATTCTATTCTTGTCAGGTTTACACGTGGAGGTAAATACCTCTCGCAGCTACCATAATATCAATAGATATCAAGCTTAATGAATTTTTCACCATGCAAAATACCACCCTAGTTGACATATTTGCAAGTAAACGAGCTTTTCCCAACTCCCTGAAGGCTTGGACTGTGTCGACCTTTGCCGCCTCTCTTGGTTATGCCCCATCCATACTTGTTATGGCGAAAGGATGGTTGGCTTGGACTTTCAGATCATAGCAAGATGCCTTTGCCATTCTCTTGGGACATTGGTGCTATGGAATGTAAGCCCTCTTTCTGAAACGATGGACTCCTGAGTTTAATCCCTCCATTGCACGTTAGGAAATTACTCCAATATGGGTAAGGTTCCCTAGAATACCTATCTCATTCTAGATGGAATAAATCTTTCACAAAATTGGTTCTGTGTTAGGGCACTTTTATGAAGTGGATCTTTCTTACAAGATTTCTGGATATATGGCCATGGCACATATCTTTGTTGTACTCAAATTGGTAAATGGGCTTTTTTATTGCATCTCCATTCAACATCATTGGCACAACTTCACACAGGAACTGGACCATGAAGGAATACCTTTTAGGTGTGGACGTTGTCATTTCTATGAACATTTGGCTAAGGATTTCCCTCTATAGGCAAAGAAACAGAAATGGGTCAAGAAATCTTCCTTGGACCTACACGGAGCTCTTCTCCCCTGCCCGCCTTCACCAGTTCTTCATGTGATGGAAACATGCTCTAAAATTCCAGTTCTAGAGTAGCTCCCTCTTGCGGACCTGCAACAAGCTCACTCAAAGGTGACGTCGACTATGATTCCGGGTAAGGCCCACTCTCGTTCCTCAAACCCTCTTCCCTCCACAACCTTTTTGCAAAGGATCCATATTGTTCTCTTTCAGTCTCCCCTCCAAAAAAACCTTTGGAATTATCATTTATATCAGGGCTCTTGGGTGTCTCTAGCCCTGCTTCGGTCCCACTCATTTCCCTGCCACGCCCTATTGTTTTTTACCACCACCCATCCCCTTCCCCTCTCTTCTCTTCATTAGCCACCTGTGCACCTCCCGCACCTCCCCCTGTAACTTCCCACCATGTCCTCTCCTCTCCCCCCTCCCCCAAAGTATAATCTAAGGTCCTATGTTCGAGTTTCATAAGAGACACCCATTGGAATTCAAGTAGGTCGAGGCAAATTTGTGGATGTAGAGAAGAAACCTTTGATTAGAGGTAGGAAGTCCTTTATTTCACTTGCTCGGAAGCAAGCACAATCAAAAGCTCACTTCGGAAAACAAAAATCTCTTTTTGGGGCTCTTAGAGCATCGACTCCCAAACAAGGCCCTCAATGATTCTTCTCTCACATAATTGCAGGGGGCTGGCCAACCCCTAGTGGGAAAGGAGAGGCAACGATCAAAATTTTATCTTCCTCTATTGTAACGACCCCAACCACCAACAGGTCGGGCAACGTCATAGACTAAACATACTTTTCGCTCTGATACCATTCTGGGACAACCCCAACCTTAATTTATTGGGCTATGCCACACAGAGATACTTGCAGAAACATCATACACATCCATATAATCATAGAAATGACAATTATCATCTACCTATATATATAACATATACAATCGACATATTCTAATAATACACGAATTAATGCGGAAATAATAGTAAGCCTACACATACAACATATACAATATATCCAGGCATTACTCATCAATTATATCACATGTACAATTACACAGCATGTAAATGAGCATAAAAATGGCACTTATCTTTTAATAGAAGACCACCAACTGCATGCAAACCTTCCATGAACCTCCTAGCCATAGACCACGTTGCTCATCACTCCCAGTAGTGGGTCACCCCCGAGCTGGGACTAAACTCCATCGGGCAAGGGATTCCTAGGCTAGGCAAGGACAACATGAAGTTGCACCAGTCTACAGGAAGCATTTCCTCCAAGGAGCCACTTATTCCCACAACTACAGACTCTCATTCCCCACATGCCTGTCCCACCCCAGGAGTGTACACCTTCACTGTCCAACAGTCCATCGACTGCTACACCTCCATTTCCTTGGGCTTCAACAACAGGTCAGATCAGAAATTCTTAGAGCTCTGCAATTTCTAGTGGACTTCCTCCAAGAGAACTCACTTCCTCAACACACAGGCATGGTGACGACAACAACAGAAACTGGACATGGAGGATGGTAATGACAAAACAATACGCAAGCAACCCGCAGGTTACAGGTGCCACAAGGTAACCATTCGGGCTTCTAGCAGAGGTTCGGGTGTCTTAGAATTTGACAATGGCGGACTAGCTCATTGCGTACTTCCTCAGTGCATTAGTGAGTCGCGGTAAGGGATGGTTAGCCTGGTCCGAATGGTGAGAATGGTGAGAATCCCCCCCTTAAACCTGCATGCGTCCTTGATGACACATGTCTTCATGAAGCTACATGAGCTCCACTTAACATTCGTTCCCTTTCCATAGGAACCTAAGACAACATAGGTTATGTCCAAACCTTAGCCTCTAGGAAATAATAATATAATATTATTCCCTTAAAGGTAAGCCCTCTAGCTTAGCCCTTTTTTCCTAGACTCTTAGCCCCTTCCCCTTCCTACCTAGTGGACTTTAGTCCCCCATAACTCTTTCTTCGTGGTCGATCTACATGCAACGATGTAATTATATTAATGATGTGAGTATTTACATATACAAAATCAGGCTTAATGGCCTTGGCATCTAGGCTCTCCGGCCTAATAAACACATAAGCCTTCTAGCTTATTATAACTCGGATCACTAGCCTATCAAACATGTTTACAATTCATAATTACAACTGGGGTTCTACTTGGGGATATTACAATGGCCTCCCCTTATTTTTGCGTTGTCCTCGGTGCAACTTGTTTATACATATATAATTCAAAAATTCTTCAAAAAGCTCCAAGCTTTAACTATTGGAAGCCTGTTATCCACCTGGTGCTCTACTTTCAAGCACTGATTTTGGTGTTCATACTGCAACTGAAATTCAATTTCTCTATTCCATAGAGATGCTTCAGGAAAGCATTCAACTCATTGTTCCTTATTACATGCTTCAATTAAACCTTATTGAAAGCACTGATTGGCTGTAGATCCACGACGTTCCTCCCAGTCTTAGGTCTCACTGTCGATAAAATCTCAACAGGGACTATGACTCCACAGACATAAACACTATGTTGATACACCTATTCATTCGGAAGAAACATTAGAACATACATGCAATATATATACAGGCAATTCTAATAACATTATAACATGTATACAAGATACACAACATACAATGAATAGAGAATTGATACTTATCTTTTGATTGAGAAGACCTTCCGTCCCTGAGCAGGGCTATGACTCCATTAGGGCAATGGCTTCCCAAGATAGCCACAGTCCATAATCCATATCAACATGGTCTAGGCCAAGGTACCAAACCTCAGTAGCACTCCAACCAACGGTATCTCATTCCCCACATGCCTGTACAACCCAAGGTAGTGTGCACCTTCCTTCCAGGGCTCCAACACATGCTGAACAAGAAATCTTAGAGAATCGTGTCTCCATGAGTTCCAACTACCCTTAGAGGTCTCCACGTACCCTCCAGGCCTCATACCGGGGAACCTATCCCCACACTTCTCCCTCCAGGGCTCTAGCCTTCTCCAAGGCAACCCAAGGAGAAGTGTACACACACTTAGATCCATCGAGGATCCACAGGGTAAGATCCGTTGTCTCCAATCAACATTTTCCCCGAGCTACTCTTTGTAGTCAACATTCCAACTTTAATCAATGTCATCTCATCTGCATCACCCACATGCAGTTATCATGAGAAAACGTAAATGAATTTATTTAGGAACTTAAACTTAGTTCAAAAAGGGAATTCAACTTTTCCCCAAAACATGAGAATCTATATCATAATTCTTCTTGTATGTTGCCATATCAGGGGTGCAACCTTCCTGGTGGTTTTCCACAAGAACCAAACTGCATACCATTTTTCCTGTAGTGCTTCCTCTTGCATACAACCAACAATTGTCAGTATTTCTTGTACATCATAATTCAATTGATGTACAAAACCATATGCAGTGATCTTAGAATGGTCTGCACCTAACAATTCAATCATAATTACCAAACAATTTAACAAAATAGAATGACTCATGATTATATGCATATGCATGTTCATAATTAATATCTATAAGTTCATTACTTTTTTTTTTTTTTTTGAACAAGAAATTTTCTATAGTCAATGCTTACGTGACTACTTGACTTGCAACTTTCCTGTTGCAATGTCTAACAACTCCTAAAATTTCCTCAGCTTCATGAGTTAACAACATTTCAGTTGTTAGTAAAAATTATTTCCATGCAATAATATATATGCATGTACTTACAAAACACATTCAACAGATGCATTAAGTAACCAATTCTATCACTCACTATGCATGAGTGCAATTCTCAATGAATACTTATTCAATGCATCTTGCATTGAATTACATAATGCTCTTTATCTCAGTCATGTATCTCACCATCAATAAGTTGGAATTCTGGCCAATGTCCTAATACATTCCCCACACACTTCCTATTGTTTTCCCAATTAATTGGATGCCTTCCTTTTTGACCCGAACACTACACCAAGAATATAATTCTGTGGTGTTCATTAGTGTTAGCAAAAAGGTTGCAGTCCAAGTTTTATTTAAAGGTAGGAAGCTTTTAGTACGTGTGTGGTTCATAACCTTCCCATATCCAACCATGTCATGGTCTCATACATGAGTAGCTTTACTGGAATTCATTCCTATAACAAGTTCTTATCTTTTATTTCTTTGGTCATTACCTCATAACCAAATTAACATGACATTCTACTATGTCAGTGTGTGCATTCAAAAGTTAAAAAGCTTTGATAACTATGACATGCCTCTAGCCTTTACCACATCTAGTGGTATCTTATTCATGTTAATACATTCAAATAATACTATCCTGTGTATCATAAAAATTCAATCAGGGAAAATTCTTACTTGAATTTCCCTTTTGCAATTATGTAACATAATTTCAAAAGAGAATACTTACCTGCATAGTTGTCATTAAACGAATTTGATGTTCCTTGATTAGTTGATGGTAGTAGAAGCTTTCATGCTTCTTTTATCATACTTATAACCAACACTTTAGCTTTCAGTTGCTTCCTTCCATATGCAGCAACATCATCAACAACACTTTGTAAACATGCAAGCATTTTTTCTTTAGCTGTCCCAACAAGCCATAACATACTTGCTGCCACAGAAATTGCAACAATTTCTTTCTCCCTATAAAAATTTTCCTTGTTGATCCCAGAAGTCTTTAATTCTTCTCGGATTCCTGAATCTTCTTGTGCTCTCATTGTAGCCAGTGTACGTGATTATTTATGTCCTGAGCACTTTCGAGCCAATCACCCTTGGCTGCCCTTTGCATTTCCAGCCAAATCACTTTTGGTTGTCTTTTCATTTACAACCAAATACTCATATGATATTAACCTTCAACATTCATTTATTTCCTGGATCCAACTAATCCAACTCATACTTGGACGAATTGTAGTTCCAATCAAGCTATTTTATAGACTCTGGATTCTTCAACAACCATTTACTTTTTGTACTGCACTACTTCAACCTTTTTCTGACTGACTACCTTAGTACTTGAGGTTTCCTGTACCTTCTCTTCTCTTTGCCAACTAGCCTCAAGCTTGACTTGCCTAGCCAATCTCTAGCATTTGTAAGGATGCACATATGCCTCCTTTGCTAGCTGCATAGAATTCACTGAAAGTTCTACTTTTACATTACCATCATAGATTCAAGTGATACATCCAACCTCTTGGGTTGTCACAAATGGCTCTATGTCACTTAAGATGGATTCTTGTCGGACACCATCTCCTCTGCATTCAAAACCATGCATAGCACCATTTTCTTCTTCCTGGTTCCTTATTGATTTCTCTTTAGAAGTCATTTCACTTTTAAATTATTCCTAACTTGATATCTCCATGCTCTTATGGAAATACCTTCAACACCTTTGGAGTGCATCAACAATCCTCTACTATTCTAGCTTCCCTTCGCCGAGTGTTGTCATGCATTCCTATTAGCTTGATATCTATCTCATGATTTCTTCTTCCATTATCTTAGGATGTTCATGGACTTGACTCCATCCAAGAGTTTTTCCTTGTCTACTTTGCATACTTGCAACCACATATTATGATGATATTAATTTTCAGCAGTCCATTATTATTTGGATTTCTCTGATTTAGCTCATGCATGAACAAATATATATTTCTAGTCATGTTCTCTGAGTAACCTTGGATAGTTAACACCAACTTCTTTCTTGAAGCAATTTGATTTATCCTTTTCATGACTGATCCTATCAGCACTGGTATTATCTTGATGAGTTATTACTTTCTCCTGCCTTGTCCCATTTGATTTTTCAACCTGACATGCATATTCAACTTTTGTCATGGCATATTTGATGACCTTCATGCCTTGCTTCCACTGTGCATTCTGATAGTAATAACGGAGGTGCTATCTCCACCCTGTAGGACTGTTACTTGGAGATATTGTCACTTTCTCCATGCATACATTATGTCCTTCTTGATCAAAATACTAGCATTATGATATATATCAATCTATATAGATTAGGTCTTCCCACTGTGTACTTCTTTATTTTAACATTCTTTAGTCTTGACCTTGATCCTCTCGTGGAGTATTCTTGATGTAACATTATGTCCTCAATCTCCTCTGTTACTTCTTGATATCAAGTCCAAACTCTTTTATATTCCATAAAACCTTCATCTTATGGTCACAAAAATATTCTTTCTGACTTCCTGTGATCTAAGCTACTCAATCCTCAAATATGGTTGAATACTTGGAATCCTCTTTCCAAGACCTTTCCAATGACCGCTCCCTTGCTCGATTCTAAGCTTTGAGTAGAAATCTATGATCCTTTAAAACTTGTGCTTTTTCTCCCATGCACTTCTTGTCCAACATATCTCTTTTCTCTAAGCTAATGACTCTTAGATCTTTGCTGGATGCTATCATAAAGTTCCTAGGTCTTCAGTGCCTCTCCTGATGCAGGTTCGAACCAGACGAAACCCACGGGCTTCCTTCCTAACCCCTTTATCCTTCTTTAACACAGTTTTCGAGCACTAGCCCCTTTTCTTCAATCCTCAATTTGCATGTGACCTCGGGCTATGACCTGGTGCTATTAGATAGGCACTTATCCAAGGCTTTGAGAGCTTCAGGCTCCAAAACTTCGGCTTCCGAAGTTCTTTCTATTTCATGCCTTATTTCTCTTGAACGTCGAATTGGCGAACACTTGAAGTGGGGTGGATCTACGGTCCACAACTTCCCAACATCCAACGACTGTTATTTACTATAGAACTTTGGCCTTCGGGAGTTTCGAACTGTCCATACTCTCAATCTTTCTAGAGTGCCAAGTCTCTGGACTGTTGCATATGTTGCCAAGTGTCGTTTCCTGATTAACGGTTGAGATTAACTCTGACCCTCCGGTCCTCGGGACTTCGAAGCTCCTGGGTTCCGGGACTTCGGAGGATTTCACATCTACACACCCCAAAACTCCAAAACTGCGAATCTCTGAAATACTTCCACGTCACCCCCGGGACATCGTCACGTTACGTTACTTCGACACTATGGAACTTCGAGGATTTCTTCCTCCCATTCCATCACAAACCATTTCTTTCATAGTGTCAAGTCTCTGGACCTTAGGATCTGATACCATGCGTCCCTTGTGACCATCAGGGGCCCCACTAACCATACTCAAGAAGAGTGCCACGTGGCGAAATACTAGAAGCGGACACATGGCCCATTATGACGAGTGACATGTGTTACGTTCTAATTGACATTTCTATCCTCCAAAGGTTCTTAACTCACTGACACATGGCACACATCCCATGTGTCCACGTCATCCCTGGTGAAGTCAGCAGGTCATGTCACTTCGAGACTTCGGGCTTCGGAATATTTTACACTTGCATTCCTCAAATATCCCGAACTTCGAACTTCTAAACTACTTTATCTTCCGGGGTTCACATGGTACAGTTGTCAACAATTAAGGTGGTTGCACGTGGCATGTCTATGAAAGGTCCATGTCACCACTAGTGATACCATCATGCCACGCCACTTCTGTTCCTCGACATGGGAAGTTCGGGCTTCGGGAGATTCCACACTAGTACATTCCAATTCTCCTGAACGTCGAACTCTCGAACCAGTTGATCTGTGGACACATGTCTCTGTTAATGAATGGTCTGGATTAACTCTGGACTTCGGGAGAATTTGCATTAGCACACTCCATTTCTCCAAAAGTTGAATTCCCGAATCGCTTAACATTCCAGTGGTCCACGTAGTACATCTGTCATAATATAAGATGGTGACATGTGGCCCCACGTGTCGGATTGCTTTTGGTCCAACAAGGTCGTCAAATTTCCATTCTGACTGACACGTGGTAGGACTAAGGAAGTCCATGTCACCCTAGGTGACATCATCATGCCACGTCACTTCGGGACTTCAAGAGAATTCACCTTAGCACACCTTGTTTCTCCCAAAGGTCGAACTCTTGAACAAGTTGATTTACTGACATGTGTCTCTTTTAACGAACTGTCCAGATGAGCTTTGGACTTCAGGACTTAGGGAGTTTGTGCATCAACACACTCCATTTCTCCCGAATGCAGAATTCCCGAACTAGCCAATCCACTGACACGTGTCTCTTGCGATGAACGGTCCAGATTAACTCCAGACTTTGGGAGTTTGCGGCTTCACACACTTTGTTTCTCCCGAACGCCGAATTTAAGAACCGTTGTGAGATCTATTCCTCACAACCACCCACACACAAATCTAATTGTTGAGATCTATTTTTCATTGTTGTGCCTTACCTTCTGCTCTTGGCTTGATCAAACGGTTCTGATTTGTCCTTGGTCAAAACCAACGGTAAAGCACTTATCTCCAGATCTACGGTGTAGATTCACTCTAGGACTTCGGAGCTTCGGGCTTCGGCCCCTTTTTTCTCTATAACTCATAAACTTCATCGAAGGCATGAAGTCCGAAGGACTTGAAGGTTAACTCTCATGCACCTTTTTCAAGATCCGATGGTTGTGAAGGATCCTCCTTCTCCCGAACAGATCCCACGGCCCAACACCATGGTTGTTGTGGTTTCTTTCTCTATTGCCATTCCTTAAACTGTTATACCTCCTGAGCTTTTGAACACAGTCCAAGTGTTCTCTCAACTCCCTTCTGACACTCTGTACATCAAAACTCTGTGGAATTTTTACTCCAAATTCCTCATTTGTGGCCCATCCAGGGTCAGTGTCAAAAACTAGGATCTGAACTTCAATTTTGTCCATTTCGACAACAATTCACTTTTCAAAACTTTTGCTTCAACTTCCACTAACATGGCCCATCCAGGCTCAATGTTGAAACTGTTATCACACAAAACAGCATGATCGCAGGTTAGCAGGTGCAGTATGCAACAATTGAGATCCCCTATAAAGGTTAGATGTGGCACTATCTCCAAGCGCAGTTGGCAGGTGGATTAAAGTTTGGTAGGGGCGCTAAAGTAGCTGACGCGCCCAGATATCAGCCCCCATCTAGATCGACAGTCACTGAGCATTTTGGGGCTGCAACATGCGCGGACGTTAAAATTTGAAGGGCGGGCCGAATCCCAACCATGGTTTTGTGGGGAGGCGAGATGGTGGAAGAGGGTGTGTTTCGGGCCCAAAAGCGATGTGGGTCAAAACCGCTTCCCGCAGCCCCAAAATGCACATGCACATGTAATGCCCTATCCAATGTCGACAAGTGGTTGCTCGGAAGTTGTCCCGCCGCACTCCAATCCCAAGGAGGGGTCAGCCAATGAACGAGGATTAACTTCCACGACCTCAACGCCCAACCCAGTAGCGTCAGATGGTCCTTCGCCAGTCGTCCCATTGCACTCTGATCCCGATGAGGATACAATTAATGAAGCAAGGACTGGTAGCTAAAACCTTAGCTCAGCCCATAAAAGGAAGGCTTAGAAGTTATGGCTAAGGAGGTAGGATTTTCAGCAAGGTACAACAATGGTCAGTTTTTTGTAGGTCCATACTAAAGCTGGTTTGCGTCTGATAGGAGGAAACATGCATAGTCTGACAGAGGACTTCTCAGACACAAAGCTTTGAATGGCATTGCCAGATCACACTCGTGGCAGTTGTGGACTGATCTGAGTATAAATAGATCAGTTTAGTATTTTGTTATGGTCATTGAATGGTTGAGCAGAGCTCCCTACTATGTAATTTTTGAGGCCAGAATTGTTCTCTGGTTATGTATCAAATTTGAGACTTTCTCATTAATAGAGGTTAGATGTGGCACTATCTCCAAGTGCAGTTGGATGGACTCCAGAGTTGGCAGGTGGATAAAAGTTTGGCAGGGGCGCTAAAGTAGCCAACGCGCCCAGATATTATCCCCCATCCAGATCGATGGTCGCTGAGCATTTTGGGGCCGCAACATGCGCGGATGTTAAAATCCGAAGGGCGGGCCGAAATCCCAACCATGGTTTTGTGGGGAGGCAACGTGGTGGTAGAGGGTGTGTTTCGGGCCCAAAAGCGATGTGGGTCAAAACCGCTTCTCACGGCCCTTAAATGCACATGCACATGTAATGCCCTATCCAATATCGACAAGTGGTCGCACGACAGTTATCCCACCGCGCTCCAATCCCAATGAGGGGTCAGCCAATGAACGAGGATTGACTTCCACGACCTCAACGCACAACCCAATAGCGACAGATGGTCCTCCACCAGTCGTCCCGTTGCACTCTGATCCCGATGAAGATATAGTTAATGAAGCAAGGACTGGTAGGTGAAACCTCAACTTATCCCATAAAAGGAAGGCTTAGAAGTTATGGCTAAGGAGGTAGGATTGTTAGCAAGGTACAATAGTGGTCAGTTTTCTGCAGGTCCATACTGAAGTCGGTTTGCGTCTGATAGGAGGAAACACACGTAGTCTGACAGAGGACTTCTTAGATGCAAAGCTTTGAATGACATTTCCAGATCACACTCATGGCAGTTGTGGACTGATATGAATATAAATAGATTAGTTTGGTATTTTGTTATGTTCATCGAATGGTTGAGCAAAGCTCCCTACTATGTAATTTTTGAGGCCAGAACTGTTCTCTCGTTATGTATCAAATTTGAGACTTTCTTATTAATAGAGGTCAACTTCCCTCATATTTTTGTTCAAACTGTGTTGAAACACTCGGGCATGGAGTATCCAGTCGAGGGTTGTGGTTCTATTGTAATGTAGGTTCGATTACAGTAGTGTTGTGACTAGTTTTAGTTAGATTCCTTGTTACCTTATTTCCCCTTATGCTGAAAGGCTCGGGCATGGAGGATCCAATCGAGTTGTTGTAGTTGCATGATAATGTAAGTTTGATTATTATGCTACTGTGACATATTTCAATGTCTGAAACTTGAGTTCAAGAGCACTCTTGAGGATGAGTTTTTCTTCATCAAGCTGCTTAAAATCCAGATTCCCATAGCAGTCTTGTTCACCTCTCTCACTAAGTCTTCCTTCTTCTCACACTTAAACTCAAATCACTAACCGAAGTTAATGAGGACCTCACTTCCCTGTGCATTGCGTGTCCAGTTTCTGTGTTAAAATCATTCTCGTACTGAGTTTGGTCCATTTGACCTCCACTCACAAAACCTACATCCACCAAAATTATGATGGGTACTGGGCTTATCCTCTTGCAATCTGAGGGTGACTCTTAGTGCTAACATTCATGGTACCGTTTCCGAGGAATGAATTGAAGACATTTCCCTGGGATAGAATGACAAAGAAATTTTGATTATGAAGGTCCATCAGAAATCAGTAACTTGAAGATTGCAACTTACACCTGGCGACTCCACTGTTTCAGTTGTGGCTCCCATAGGAAAACACATGAGGTCTACTCCACAACTGCCTCTGGAAACACCTAAAGTTGACCTAGAAAATATTTTCAGAAAGGGAAAGACCTTTCAAGAAGGGATTTCAATTGCCGTATCAGGTGATTCTGGTAATTTACATAATTCTTCTTTAAAAACTCTAGTAGTTGCATCTAATTCTCCTGTTATACCATTTGTTGAAGTTTCAAGGAGTTTAAATTTTGGGAGTTTCCCTGTTGAATTTTCCCCTTCTAGGCCTCATTTAGAAGAAAGTTTTGACACCCCTGTTTCCCCTGAGATTGTAAAGTGGTTCAAACCCAGAAGCTTAGAAGGTTGTCCCACTTTGGGTTTTCCTACTCCTCCTCCTGTCAAATTTGTTGTATCTAAAGAGGGGGAAACCTCTTTTCCTTTGAACCCCATATTACTCTCCTCCAACACTCAACTATTTCCCTTCTCCCCTACAAAGACAGTTCCAATCTCACTTGTCCAAACTCCATCTCCCCCTGGTTCTCCTACAATTCACATCCCAATGGCAGGTGCTAATCTTCATTGAAATAGAATGGATGCCATTATGTCTGCTAGGTATGCCCCTCTTGTTTTACCTCGGCCTATGAATGCCCTCCCAATTGGAGATTACCTCAAGTACATGCCCAAGTTTACAGGAGAGGAAGACATACTGCTAAACAACATCTTTAAGATTTTTACAATTATGCAGATAATCTTAATATTGAAAATGAAGATGTCTGGTTGAGAGTTTTTGTACAGAGCCTTGATGGTGAGGCTAGAAAATGGTTCATGGGCTTGACTCCTGGATCTATTGATGGGATTGAAGCTCTAGATGATGAATTTTTAAGACATTGGTGGGATAAAAGAGATTTCCTTTTTTATATTACAGAGTTTGGGTCACTTAAGAGAGAAGAGGGGGAATTTGTCTCAAAATTCTCCAAGAGATTTAATAAGATGTACAATAATATCCTCACTGAGATTAAACCTACTGAAACCTCTGCCAAGATTACTTATGCTAGTGCTTTTGACCTTGATTTTTTCCTCCTGCTGAGAGAAAGAAGAGCTACCTCCTTGGCTCATATGAAAGATGCATCGCTTGAAGTAGAATCAAATATATTGGCAGTTGACAAACTTAGGAGTAAGGCTGATAGAGACAAAAGAAAAGGTAGGTCTGAAGCTTCAACCTCTGGTTCCTCTTCTTCCCAGCCTCAAGTGGATGAGTTGACTAAGCTGGTAAAATCACTTTCTGTAGAAATGGAGAAATTGAAGTTTGAGGGGAAACAAGGCTATATGAACGCCCAAAATACTGACAACAGTAGTAACTTCAGAAGACCAAATAATGCCCCTCAGATCATCCAGAGAGATCAAATAAATAAGGATAGGAATGATAAAAAAAACCAAGCCCCTCTCCAAAATAACCTACTTACTAATGAATATGGAGAGGAAGAAGAAATTGATCCTGAAATCCATTGTCTTGGTGACACCTCTTCATCTCCCCATTTAACTCAATCTGCATATGAGGAGTCTGTCATGGACAATCAAATTAATGAGATGAGCAAAGGATAAAGGACCAGTGGCGGTTCGAATAGATACAACCTCAGGTCCAAGAAGAAAGAAGGAAAACCTGATATTCCTGATTAGCCTACTAGAGTAGAGGATCCTGCTAAGGAGGTGGCAGCTAGCAGCAAAGAAAAAGAGGCACAAAACCCCCAGGTAGTGGTTAAGAGCCCTATCCCAGAAGTAAGGGAGAGTTTGAAGCCTCCGTCTTCTTTTAGCTTTGAGAATGAGATTCAAAAGATTAAAATTATTGTACCTTTATTGGAGCTAGTTAAAATTGAGGATTTCAAAAGATACCTCTCCAAAGTACTGCAGCCTGAGCCTTCATCTTATTCCACGGATTCGGTCAACCTCCAAGATGAAAATCCTGCTATCATATTGGGACCTTTGGTGGAGGATAGAGATGACTCCTCCCCTCCTTTCTATACCTCATTGAACATCCACGATAAGGTGCTACACAACTGCTTGATGGATTCACGGGCATCTCACAATCTCATACCTAAGATCGTCATGGAGGAACTCGGGTTGGAGGTTACAAAAACTTACCATGACATATACACGTTTGATTCCAGGAAGGTGAAGTGCCTCGAGGTTATTAAAGACTTGGTTGTTTCCTTGTTCCAATTGCTAATGAAAAGTGTGGTCATGGATATTGTGGTGGTTGATGTCCCCCCTAAGGTTGGGATGCTCTTGTCTAGATATTAGATTAAAATACTGGGGGAACCATTGTAGAGGGATCTTTCATATGCCACTATTCCTGTGTTTGGGGGAGAGCATAGAAGATTTTATAGGGAAGCTTAGCTTGCTTATATTATCAGCGATGAAGCAAATCCAACCAACCACCCCATTTTTGCAGTAGATATTGATCTAGGAACCAGTATGTTACAACTCACTGATGGTCCTCAAGCACCTATTGAAATCAGAAAGAAACCCATCACCTCTTGTGAAGACCCTCCTTCCAATATCTCTGTTTGGAAAATGTTTTGTGATGGAGCCTCTTCTAGGGAAGGTGTTGGGGCTGGGGTAGTTTTCATTTCCTCGACACAAGAGACCAAATCTCTGTCTTATAAGCTTGAATTTGAAAAAACAAACAACGTGGCAAAATATGAGGCTCTTGTTTTGGGTTTGAGAGCTGCCAAAGACATGAAGATTGAGGAGCTAGCAATATTTGGAGATGTTGAGTTAATTGTACATTAGGTCAAAAATCTGTATCAGGCTAAGCACCCCAGGTTAAGGGCCTACAGAAACAAAGTCTGGGATATTGTTGACAATTTCTTCTTAGCTTTTAATATCTCTTTTGTTTCAAGAGAAGATAACACTGTGGCAGATTCTTTGGCTGTTTCAACAAGTAAGTTCAGGGTTCCTTTGCCCCCTAAACTCAAGTATGATGTGGAGGTAAAATACAGACCCTCTATTCCTGACAATGTCAAACATTGGAAGGTTTTTGAGGATGATTTTGAAATAAAAATGTTTCTTGAGACTGTGGATGAATTCTCTGATTTGCATATTGATCAGGATCAGGATATTGAAGAAAGCCCTCATACTGATGTTTTCCGAAATTAAATTGCTGACCATCATATTGTTCAGTTGACAATTAACCATATTCTGAAGGGACTTGTCCCCTTGGAAAGATTGTTTGACATAAATGATGTTGTTGTAAAGGTTAAAGGTTCAACTAAAGAGGTTGATGTGACTAAATGCAATTTAGGATCATAGTAGGATCCCAAATATGTCAAATTGTCTAGCAGTTTGTCAAAGGAGAAAAGTGTTGAGTATGCCAAGCTTTTGAAGGAGTTTGTTGACGTGTTTGTTTGGAAATATGAAGATTTAAGGACATATGACACCAACATCATTGAGCATAAGATCCCTTTGAAAGAAGAGGCCAAACCTTTCAGGCAAAAACTCAGACAGATAAATCCTGTGTTGCTGCCTATTATGGAAAAAGAAGTGAAGAAGTTGTTGGATGCCTAGATCATCATTCCTTTGAGATATTCAGAATGGGTGGCCAACTTGGTGCATCTGAGGAAGAAAAATGGGGAAATTAGGTTATGTGTGGACTTCATGAATTTGAACAGGAACTCCAAAAAAGATAATTACCCCTTGCCGAAGATGGAATACATTTTGCAGAGAGTGACTGGCTCATCTAGGATGTCCATGATTGATGGCTTTTTTGGCTACAATCAGATCTCTATCCTGCCTGAAGATAGAGAAAAGACAACCTTCACTACGCCTTGGGGCACATTCATGTATGCTAAAATTATCTTCGGATTGATGAATGCAGGAGCAACCTTCTAGCAAGCCATGAACATTGCCTTTGTTGGGGAAAAAGATAAATTTGTAGTCATCTATTTGGATGACATTACAGTATTATCAAGGTGTAATAAAGAGCATTTCCATCATCTGAATAAAGTATTGTTGAAGTGCAGAAGGTTTGGTCTCTCCCTCAATCCTAAGAAATCTATGTTCGCTATGAGAGAGGGTAAATTATTGGGCCATATTGTGTCAGCAAAAGGGGTAAAAATTGATCCAAGTTGAGTAGAGGCCATTCAAACCTTATCTATTCCCAGATCTAAGAAAGAGGTTCATTCTTTCTAGGGTAAAATCAAATTTCTGAGAAGATTCATTTCTAATTTTGTTGAGTTGGTTAAGCACATTACAACCATGCTTAGAAAAGGAAGCGAGGTGAAATGGACTGTTGAATCCAGATATTCTTTCAACCAAATCAAAAGGGCTTTGACTGAAGCACATGTGCTCATCAGCCCTGACTATTGTAAGGAATTTATGATATTTTCTTTTGCCTCATCTGATACATTGGTTGTTGTTTTGCTACAGAGAAATACACAGGGGTTAGAGTAGCCTATTTCTTTTTTTAGCAAAGCATTGAGGGATGCATAATTAAGATATGATATCATGGAGAAGCAGGCATATTCTTTGGTGAAATCCCTAAAGGCTTTCGGAATATATGTTCTATATTCAAAGATCATTGCATATGTCTCCTCAACCTCAGTAAAACAAATATTGATCCAGGCTGACATAGATGGGAAGAGAAGCAAATGGATTGCCAAAATTTTGGAATTTGACCTTGAAATAAAACCCACTAAATTGGTAAAAGCCCAAGGTTTAGCCAAGTTGCTGGCTGAATCAAACTGCAAGGCTTTAAGGGTTAATTTCATGAACATAAACCCAAAAAATCAACAAACTAAGATTGTTGATGTGAACTTCAATTTGGCATAATGCACCTGGTATAAAGATATCATATATTTTCTACAGAAGTTGAGGCCTCCCGATGGTTTGGACAAGAACAAGGCAAGAGCTTTGAAACTCAAAGAAATCAAATATTGTCTCATCAATCAGGTTTTGTACTGGAAGGATCCTTTTGGAGTTCTGTTAAGATGTCTAGACCCATAGGAAGCCCAAAAATCCATATCTGATTTTCATAATGGCTTGTGTGGGGGACATCATTTTTGGAGGACCACAACTTATAAAATCCTCAGAGTTGGGTATTTATGGCCCAACCTTTTGACTGATGTTTGTGCAAAAATTAGATCTTATGTCAAATGCCAAAAGTTTTATGGAAAGCAACAACTCAAATCTTTGCCTTTGAAACCTGTAATGGTTTCTAGACCTTTTCAGCAATGGGGTCTTGACTTCATTGGAGAGATCCACCCAACCTCAAGTGGCCAACATAGGTGGATTTTGACTGCCACTGATTATTTCACCAAATGGATAGAAGTCATCCCTACAAGGAGTGCCTCCCACAAGGTAATCATAATCTTCCTTGAAGATATCATGTCTAGATTTGGTTGCCCAAGCAGGATTGTCACAGACAACGCTGCCTCTTTCAGAGCCGAAACATTGATCAAGTTATGTGAGGAGTATGGGATTACACTAATACATTATACTCCTTACTACCCTCAGGGAAATGGTTTGGAAGAGTCCTCTAACAAAAGCCTCATAAAGATCACCAAGAAATTGTTAGAAGACAACAAGAAAGCCTGGGACTCAAAGCTAAAATTTTCATTATGGGTTGACAGGGTCACAATAAAGAGGTCACTGGGTGTTTCCCCTTTTCAGCTTGTATATGGGGTGGAGGTTGTTTTTCCTACTCAGCTTGCCTTGCCTGTAGATAAATTCCTCCAGGACTACCAAGGATAACCTGATGATATGGCAAGGAGGATACAATAGCTGGTAGAAATGCAACAAGCTAGAGAGAAACTGCTTGATAAAGCTCAGGATCACCAATAGAGAATAAAACGAGCCTTTGACAAGAGGGAAAGTAAGGAGCATTTCTAGCTGGGAGATTTGGTGTTCAAGTGGGATGCCCCCAAGCAAGACAAAGACAAACATGGCAAATTTGAAGCCTTATGGATTGGTCCCTTCAAGATCTCTGAAGTATTTTCAAATAACACCTATAAGTTGTAGAGCTTAGAGGACTCCAAAGTTTTGGGTAGCCCTGTCAATGGGCACTTTCTGAAGAAATATTTTGTTTAAGCCATGATTGGATTTCCACCATTGTAATTACCACTTCTTTTCATTTTCTTTTTAAATAAGAGACTCCATGACCCAAAAGCTAAGGCACTAGAACTGTGCGTTCTTGGTAGACTGCAGGGAGCATGCCATCCCTTGTGGAGCCAGATGTTATCACACAAAGCAGCATGAACGCAGGTGAGCAGGTGCAGTCTGCAACAATTGAGATCCCCTGCATAGGCTAGATGTGGTGCTATCTCCAAGCACAGTTGGAGGGACTCCAAAGTTGTTAGGCAGATAAAAGTTTGGCAGGGGCGCTAAAGTAGCCGATACACCCATATCTCAGCCCCCATCTAGATCGACGGTTGCTGATCATTTTAGGGCCACAACATGCGCGGACGTTAAAATCCGAAGGGCGGGCCGAAATCCCAATCGTTGTTTTGCGGGGAGGCGACGTGGCGGAAGAGGGTGCATTTCGGGCAACTTGTGTGTGATGAATTCATCAGCGAATTCAACCGCCTCCACCTTGAGTGCATTCAAAATCAGAGGGTTAGCTCCAAATTGTTATTTCATTCATGCATGATCGTTTTATTGTGCTCATCCTCTACCCAATTGTGCTCGTCCTCTGCCCAAATTCCCTCTTCTGTCCAATTCGGCTGCTATGCTCTCCTCCGCACTGTAACCATGCCCAAATGATACAAGCCTTCCTCCTATGCTGACCTCTTTGCTATCTTCGAATTCACACAGTGTATGGAGGTCTTCCTTCACGCAAGGTGGGGACCGTTCTTGGCCCGTCTGCAGGGCCATGATGATGGCATTTCTCTGCAATTTTCCCTCGGATTCGATGGAAGGATGGTGCGCATGGGTCCTATGAGGAGTCAATTGCCTCAACCACAAAGATTCCAAGGGTTGTAGATCGCTGGTTCAGACACCACCAGTTGCCACAACCAAGCTACAACAGAGTTTTCAAGCCTGAGTTTCAGAATGTTTCTGGAGCTAAGGGGTAATCCAAATAGTGGATTAAAGATGAGCTATTTAACCCCTGATTGTCATCACCAGAATTATCACTTGTGAAGGTAGATACTCTGTTTTTTAAGCTTGCCATTTTCGACTGTTAGCTCATTTCCAGTTTAACAAGCCATTGAATTTTCCTTTTCAGTTCTTGAAAAGTCTTGAGAAGATATCTTCCCAAGTAAGAAAGAATGTGGCCAATCCTCATAACAACCTATTCCACCACAACCTCATCAAATTTCTTATCATAGCCGAGTTGGCAAAAAAGGGGAAGACATGGGATGAATTCATTTATCAATTTTCAAACCCCCATCTCACAATCAAGACTAGCAAGAAATCACTTGGGTTAGGGACTGTTACTCCATCCAAACCCCATTCTCCAAAGACTCCAAACCCTCCTACTCAAGCTATCTCTCTACCTGAAAAAAAGATAAAGAAACTTGTTGATACCCTTGTAGCCTCATCGAGAAAGAAGACTAAAAAGCCTATTGATATATCTCCAATTCCCTCAACATCTATTGATCCTACACCCAAAAAGTTACAAGAGGCAATTCAACAAGATTTCCTTGTAGTCCCTACAAATAGGAGAGGAGCCAATCGATTCAAAGGAGGATCTTTTCGAAAAAGTACCCAGAATGCAAGTGGGAAGCCTAATGTAAAACACCCAGGCACTTCAAATCCAATCCAAGTATCTTCCGATCTCGAAAGCCCCCATAAAAGACTTAGGGAAGTTTCTGTAGAAGAATTGGAGCCTGGTAGAGAAGCAAAATCTGAACCTATTTCCCCTCATAAACCCCCTGTTACTCCTGCCTCATAGATACCTACACCAGATCCCAAAACTAATAGACTCTCTACATCCTTCAAGGGATCCAAGCCCTCCTCTGAGATATCTGATCATACTCCAACCATTGAAAAATTACAATAGGAAAATGTTCAACTACTGCAACAATTGGAAGAGAGGAAGACCATGGATAGGTATCTCCACCATGACAATACAATATTACAAGAAAAGGTGAATTCCCTCCAATGATTGGTTGATCAAATGACCAATGACAATTGTAGCCTCCGTGCACAATTGAAACACCGCAAGAGGGCCAAGACAAAGTCTTCAGGACAAGAAGCTTTTAAAGCTAATCCGTCCCCTCCTAAGCAAGTCTAGTCATATTGGGCAATTCATTTTTGTTTGCAGTAGGACCTACAAATCCTTAGGTGTGGAGGTAATGTTGGGCTCATGATTTGGTTGTTTTATGATGACGATTGAATCCTTTTTGTACTGGTATTATATGTATTAATAACCATTTTGAAGATGTTTTCAAAGGATTTTGTATCAATTCATCGTGGATCTACAACATGTATGTGCAATTGATGTTTTGCAATGGTTTTGAGTTAAATTCGATTTGATTTAATGTTTAAAAGAATCTAATGTGCGATCTGTGTGTCACAGGACAAATTCACAATGCAATTTTCCATCTGGTAGATCGTTCGACACTTCAACCAACACCTGATCCGATACTTCATCCAGCACTGCGTCCGACACTGCATCCAACACTTGGAGTGTAGGCGAGTTGGCAGTTGTTATATTGGCGGCCTGTGCTAGGCGAATCGACGACCTGGATTTTGTTCCCCCTCATGGCCTCCAACTACTGAGCTCTTGACATCTTAGATTAAGTAGTTATGTTAATTGTTGAGTGGCTCGTTCAATTTCTAGAAACTAAAGGCTGCTAGCGCGCATTTAATGGGATTTACCATTTTTAGAGGAGGTCGACCCTTCCAGTGGTCGAACTCTCGAATTGTAATCATTATAAATACCACCGGTAGTGTCCAGACCAGATGTTAAGAATGGTTAGAATACATTTCGCTGTGTAACTCAGACATTTATGCAAACTTGTGTTAAGACTGCGTTTTTTAATTTAATGGCAGAACTGTGTTGATTAAGCTTGTGATTTGCTGTTGAGGAGTACCCACGACCTGTTGGGGGGCCCACCAGTGGTCTGGGTGAATACTTGCATATTTTAGTTGTGTAGTTATCATTTACTTCATTTCCTTGTTATATGTGCTTTGTCATTTTAAATGTTGTGTGTTTGTTGTTCATCATTTAATTGTTTAATTTTCCTTTTGCAGGTTGCTTGTAGCGGATAGTTGTTTAGTATGTTGCGTCTCTTATTTTAGTAAATGGCTTGCAAGCTACTAAATTTTTTGGTGTGTCAAATGTTAAATTGATTTCCGCATGTTGAAACAGAGTATTATTTGGAACATAGTATTAGTTTAAGACAAAGTTCCTTTTGCAAGTTTCGATGGATCAAAAAATGCAAGTTTTGTTAATTGATTTAATTCTCAGTTTTAGTTATGCTTTTATGAATCTATTTTGTTTATCAGTCTCGTTTTAGTGTGCTAAGATAGAAGTAGATTTTGGCTTATGTTTTTACAATCATTCTAGTTTTCAAATTGAGTTTTTAATAATAGGATTAGCTTAGTTTAATTTATGAAATTTCCATTCTAGATTTGAATTGCAATTTTAATTAGAAGTTTGAGTTTGAATTAAGCTTTTAGTTACGAGTTTCTAATTGTGTGAATTTACTTAAGTTAGCATAAGAGTGCATTTGAATTAGTATAAGAGTGTTTTTATTATCATCGATTATTGATATATGAAATTGAGAGATCACATGGATTTTTCAGGATAATTAATATTTCTTCTATGATGGCTAAGCTTTCGTTAGATTGCTTGATTCATACTTTTCATTTCTCCATAGAAGTCAATATTGAATTCATTCCTCTTGAGCTATCATTAATCGTTAGATGCCATCATGATGTTATTAGGCACCGAAGACATAATCATCATATTTGAAGTTTCTTGTTATTGTAGATTAAGAATAGTTTTTGATTAATCTCTGAATATGCTCATGATGCTTTTGATTAAAGTAGGTTAAGATTTTCCTTTGCAGATTAGGAATGATTATGAGTTTTGTCTTAAGAATAGAGTTTACTTGCTAAGTAGTTTTGATTAGTTTACTTGCTGAATAAGTTTCAATAGATTAATTGTTTGATTGCTTACCTGTTTACTTGTTGATGCTCATTAGATTGAATAGATTAATTTGTTGTTGTTGTTGCTCATTAAATTGAATAGATTGAATAGATTACTTGCTATTGCTCATTAGATTAAATAGGTTAACTTGTTTAAAGTAGGGTTTTTGATATGCTTCTTTAGGAATAGTCCATCGATCCATTGTTTAAAAGTTGCTCAGGGTAAATAGTTCAAGTCCTTTAATAGGGTTTGCTAATTGATAGTCTTTGCTTAAGTAGATTAACCCTTAGTTAGAACATCTCCTTAGTTAGACCATACTTCCTCTAGCTTTTCTGCCTTGGCACATATAGTGCTACAAATCTAAGTTTACTTACCATGGGTTGACATTTTAATTGAGGGATTTAATGCATATAGAACACCCATCAGGACTGCTCAGATGCAAAGCTTTGAATGGCATTGCTAGATCACACTCCTAACAGTTGTGGACTGATCTGAGTATAAATAGATTAGTTTGGTATTTTGTTATGGTCATCAAATGGTTGAGCAGAGCTCCCTACTATGTAATTTTTTAGGCCAGAACTATTCTCTGGTTATGTATCAAATTTGAGACTTTCTCATTAATAGAAGTCAACTTCCCTCATCTTTTTGTTCAAATTGTGTTGAAACAATTGGGCATGGAGGATACAATCGAGGGTTGTGGTTCTATTGTAATGTAAGTTCGATTACAATAGTGATGTGACCAGTTTTAGTCAGATTCCTTGTTACCTTATTTCCCCTTATGATGAAAGGCTCGGGCATGGAGGATCCAGTCGAGTTGTTGTAGTTGCATGATAATGTAGGTTTGATTATTATGTTGCTGTGACATATTTCAATGTCCGAAACTTGAGTTCAAGAGCACTCTTGAGCCTGATTTTTTCTTCATCAAGTTGCTTGAAAGCCAGATGCCCATAGCAGTCTTGTTCAACTCTCTCACTAAGTCTTCCTTCTGCTCACACTTAAACTCAAATCAATGACTGAAGTTAATGAGGGCCTCACTTCCCTGTGCATTGCTTGTCCAGTTTTTGTGTTAAAATCATTCTCGTACTGAGTTTTGTCCATTTGACCTCCACTCACAAAACCTACATCCACCAAAATTCTGATTGGTACTGGGCTTATCCTCTTGCAATCTGAGGGTGACTCTCAGTGCTAATAGAAACCATGGCTCTAATACCAATTTGTAACGACCCCAACCACTAACAGGCCGTGCAACGTCACAGAGTAAACATACTTTTCACTCTGATACCATTCTGTGACAACCCCGACCTTAATCTACTGGGCTATGCCACACGTAGATACTTAAGGAAACATCATACACATCCATATAAACATATAAATAATAATTATCATCTACCTATATATAAACATATACATACAAAATATTCTAATAATATACAAATTAAAGTGGAAATAATAGTAAGCCTACACATACAACATATACAATATATCCACACATTACTCATCAATTATATCACATGTACAATTACACAACATGTAAATGAGAATAGAAGTGGCACTTATCTTTTAATAGAAGACCACCAACTGCATGCAGACCTTCCACGAACCTCCCATCCATAGACCACACTGCTCATCACTCTCAGCAGTGGGTCACCCCCGAGCTGGGACTAAACTCCACTGGGCAAGGGATTCCTAGGCTAGGCAAGGACAATAGGAAGTTGCACCAGGCTATAGGAAGGATTTTCTCCAAGGAGCCACTTACTCCCACAACTCACAAACTCTCATTCCCCACATGCCTGTCCCACCCCAGGAGTGTACACCTTCATTGTCCAACAGTCCATCGACTGCTACACCTCCCTTTCCTCGGGCTTCAACAACAGGCTAGATCAAGAATTCTTAGAGCTCTGCAGCTGCTACTGGACTTCCTCCAGGAGAACTCACTTCCTCAACACACGGGCATGGTGATGATAGCAACATAAACTGGACATGGAGGACGGTAATGATAGAACAATACGCAGGAAACCTGCAGGTTACAGGTGCTGCAAGGTAACCATTCGGGCTCACTGCGTACTTCCTCAGTGCATCAGTGAGTCATGGTAAGGGATGGTTAGACCGGTCCGAATGGTGAGAATGGTAAGAATCCCTCCCCCTAAATCTACATGCGTCTTGGATGACACATGTCTTCTTGAAGCTGCATGAGCTCCACTTAACATTCGTTCCCTTCCCATAGGAACTTATTACAACATATGTGATGTCCAAACCTTAGACTCTAGGAAATAATAATATAATATTATTCCCTTAGAGGTAAGCCCTCTAGCTTAGCCCCTTTTTCCTAGAATCTTAGCCCCTTCCCCTTCCTACCTAGTGGAGTTTAGTCCCCCATAACTCTTTCTTCATGGTCGATCTACATGCAGCGATGTAATTATATTAATGATGCGAGTATTTACATATACAAAATCAAGCTTAATGGCCTTGGCATCTAGGCTCTCCGACCTAATAAACACATAAGCCTTCTAGCTTATTATAATTCGGCTCACCAGCCTATCAAACATGTTTACAATTCATAATTACAACTAGGGTTCTACCTGGGGATATTACATCTATGCCGGGATGGAGCTTCATTTGAGTAGATGTTGCAAGGAAATTGGGAGGTCTTCTTACTCGGTGGAAAAAAAGACTCTTTACAGCTCTCCAACTCTTGGTCCATGTAGAATGTTCTGGGCACCCATTTATTTTCCTCCTTGCACAATCTCTCCTTCCCTTTTCTCAAAATTTATGGCCCTTACTTTGAGATGAAAGATTTATGGGACAAAATTCTTCCCTCCCCTCTTCTTTTTTATGAAAATATCATCCTGAGGGGAGATCTAAATCTCACTCTTGGTGCCTATGAGATTTGGGGCTCCATAGTTCAAGCTAACCCTCTCTTTGGATTTTTCTTAAAAATCTTGGAAGACTACAGATTATTTGACCCCCTCCCTCCCAAACTATCTCCCACTTGGTGCAACATGCGAATTGGCGATGCTCGTATTGTAAAAAGACTTGCCTGCTTCCTCATCTTTGAATTTTTTCTCGAAGGAAATTTCCTTTTTCGCCAATGGGTCTCCCCTGGTGGAGTCTCATATCACTCCCCAATTATTTATGAATTGGCTCTTGATCCTTTAAACCCACCCAACCCCTTCAAGTTCAATTCTTCTTGGTTAGAGGATCCAAGCTATTTAACTCTTGTCATAAATACTTGGATTCCCATAAACAAAAATCTCCCTGAATCTCCCCCAATTCAATTCTTGGAAAACCTTAAAAGAGTCAAGAAGGCAACAATTGCTTGGAGAAATGAAAAAAAACTACAAGAAAATCACGCCCTTCTAGAAATAGAACAACAACTTAAATATTGGATGGAGGAAGAGACACACATAAACTTTTTCTAGAAGATCAAAAATTAAAAATTATCTTGTTGGAAAAGAAAAAGAAAGAGATTTTTAGCTCAAGAGAAAAATAATGAAGGCTAAGAAGCAAAGCTCTTCGGATCCAAGCCAAGGATGATAACACAAAGTTTTTCCACCACGTGGAAAATGGTAGGAAACAAAAATACTCAATTTGGACTATCCAAGGGAACGATGGAACAATGACCACTAGTTTTGAAGACATTGCAACTACAAGCACTTCTCGTTTCAAAAATCTATTCAAGGCAGAGCATAGATAAAAAATCGAACCATTTTAAAGGTGGCAAGTCTTTTTCCCATTTTTGTGGATCAGGACCAAAATGAATCTCCAATGGAAGAAGTCACAGAAGAAGAACTCTAGAGAACTTTACATAGTTTCCAGAAGGACAAAAGCCAAGGGCCAAATGGACTACCTGTAGAATTTTACTCTGGAACTTTTGAAATTCTTGGACATGATCTCCTCAAAACCATTGAATATTCTCGCACCACTGGCCAAGTTCTAGCATCCTTCAATTCCACCTTCATCACCCTCATCCCAAAGTTCGATAATCCACAATCCTTCGATCAGTTCCGACCCATCTCCCTTTGCAACAACATCTATAAAATGATCACCAAAAGCATTACAAATCGCTTAAAAGAGATCCTTGCTGACAACATTTCCGGGGAAGTATTTGGATTTTTAAGAGGAAGACAAATCCACCAAGCCATAGGGCTTGCACAAGAAGGATTACACTCAATCCACTCAGGAAAGAAAAAGGTTGTGATCTACAAAGTCGAATTGGCCAAAGCTTTTGATCGAGTAAGTTGGCTTTATAACATGTTACTCCTCATCCATTTGGGTTTCTCTCACTCCTTTTTACTCTGGATACTCAGTTGCATCTCTACCACTTCCTTTTCTCTTCTTATTAATGGCTCAACCTTCTCTTTCTTTAAATCATAAAGAGGACTCAAGCAGGGATGCCTTCTCTCCCCTCGACTTTTTCTTCTGGTAGTTGAATCTATAAGTCGCCTTATCTCAGATGCAGGTTTACAAAGGAAATTCAATGGTGTTCAAATCTCTCCAAGATTTTTTCTCACTCATATTCTATTTGTAGATGACATATTGATCTTTTGTGAAGGTGGAGTTTCTTATCTAGAAAATTTAAAAGACATCCTCAATACTTTTTACCTAGCTACTTGAATGCAGATCAACCAAGAAAAATCTTCGCTAATGGTCTGGACTTTAAACATTTAGGAATCAAACTCATTCTCAACTCTCTTTGGAGTATAATTGAAAGACTCAACAGAGGGCCTCAAGTACCGAGGATTCACTCTCAAGGAAACATGGTACATGAAAGCAGACTAGGCATGGATTTTAGCTAAAATTGAAAAGAGATTTATCTCCCGGTATAACAAATGGATTTCAAGAGCCGGAAGACCGGTGCTCTTCAAATCATTGATAGAAGCGACTCTGGTCTACTTGACCTCTCTAGCCTAGGTGCCAAAAGGAGTGTTGCACAAAATATCTCAAAAATCCCTTCATTTCCTTTGGGCAAGCAAAGAAGACTCTATATCCCTAGTGTTGGCTTCAAAGAAACAGATCTCAAAGTTAAAAGGAAATGGAGGATGGGGACTTAAGGACATTTTAATATTTGAAAAATCCCTGGAAGCAAGAAACTCTTGGAGTCTGGTAGATGGGAATGACATGTGGCACATAATAATAAAAGAAAAATACTTCCCCCAACAATCTATTCTAGATTGGATCTGATCCCCAAACAAATCCGCCAAGAAAGGAACTATAATTTGTAAAGCCATCATAAACTATTTTAACACAATAAGAGATTAGCTAATATGGAAGATAGGGGATGACTCCAAAGTTTTGATTGGGAAGGATCCTTGGATTGGATGTGCCTGACAATTAGTTACTTCCTGGTGCTTGTCGTTTCCCTAAATAAGAGGGGTTGTTTCTGTCCAAACCAAATTGGGCACAAAGACTTTATCACATGAAACACTAGATGGATCTCGGGTGAAGATTTACATCTAGAATCAAACTCCTTGCAGGCCTAATAGAGATATATCAACTATCTGGAAAACTCTTTTGTTAGACTTACTGATCAAGAAGTGTTGAAATTTTAAATTTTCTAGTTACACAATTACAATTACTTAATCCAATAGCAATTGTAGTAGAATCAATGAAAGATAGACAATCACAGATACAATATAACACAAATGTTATCTTGGGAAACCCTTGTGGGGGAGAAAACTCAGCAACCAAAATCCTCAATATAGATTCCTTCAACCAGTACAATGATGCACTATAGCTCTCCAAGCAAGATCAAGATCAAAACACCAAAAGAACCAATCTCCAAGACTTGTGCGCTAGACCTTCTTATGCGCTCCAAGATGCACAAGAGAAGTGTGAGTGTTTGTGTCCAAATGAGAGGAACCTATCCTCTATTTATACATAACAATGTCTCTCGAAGAGACACGACTCTTAACCTAACTAACCCATAAAACAGGTCCGCCTAGCATGAATTATAAGTAAAATACCAATAATTAATAATTTCTGTTGAGCGGACTTGTACAATATAATTATAATAACTTTTAAAGGTTTAACTAAAACAAATATACAAGAATATCTTTTGTAGTTACACCAAAAATATTAACACTCCCTCTTAACTAGGAAGGTATACTTTCCAGACATAGACTCCAAGTCTGATACCACATGAGCTCAGATCCATTGATTGTTGAACATGTGAATCTGTACATCCTTGGATATCCATAGTGCAACTTGACTTCACCCCATGCAACCAAGGTCTGTGGCGTTGACGACGAATTTTTTCAACAGTACTTAGCCGACAAAGTATTGTCGGGCTTCCCCTCAATTTTCAGTATATGCGCAAAGTCTTGCACACTCTCGCCGAGCTGCTATCGCATATTTAAAAGTTCACCAATATAGTCAGACCCTAGATGGCTCAATGATATCATCAGGTTTCTCACCATTCAAGGAGATTTTGGAGATTATGATGGACAGTTGCTAATGGTTAATGATGATGGTCATCGATCAGTTTTGATGTTGAACAAGTTACAAACTTTGAATTAGACACATGTTATTATGAGCATTCAACAAGGATGATATGGTGCTTGGTAATTTTGTTGAGGTTATCGAAATTTCACAATTTGGTCATCTTTTCCCATTTCTCATATACCGTTCTTACTCATAAGTGATGTGTTAATATCATATATGTTAGACCCTTATGCTGCCCTTTGTTATCATACACAAAACTTATCTACATAGCCTTTGAATAAGGAGAAAGTAGATGAACTTTGGAAACAAACTAAGACCATATGCAAAATGTCCTACTTTCTATTTCTACATAACCCACTTTCCAAATATTTCTCATGCCTCCCTATTCAACTATAGCTTGATTTCTTAAAAAAAAATTCCATAGCTTTTGATGATGTCATTATATTTTCCATCCCCTTTCCACATGACACCTTCATCATTCAAATACACCTTTATCATCCAAATAAAGGACCTTTACTTTATTAGTCCCTGCCATAGGCATAGAGGGACTATAGCAATCAATAAATCATTGACCTGGTATTAGATTGTGCATTGACCATAAATATTTCCATATTGTCTATTGTTGGAACAAGGGAAGTGAAAATATTGATTTTTATATAATAAAAAGTATCATGTTTGTCAAGATCTGATTGGACAACAGATTGGAGGTCTTATTGCCGCCTTCGCTATTCCCAATGTTAAATATCTTGGCATATCCAAAGTATTTGGTAGTAAATGGTCTTTTTGAATCATATATTTTCTTATGCATTGGTCGAAGGTGGATTAATGCTAGCATTAGTTCGAATGTTTCCCTTAGCATTTTCTGTTGGGTAGAATACATTCTCTACCATATTACTATGTGTGATTTTTGCTTTATTTTTGTGTGCTTCGAGAGAACAGGCCTGCCACGCTACATATTTTCTTAAATGCTTGCACATGCCTATGCCCTTTGACGGTCCTGATAGTCTTAATTGTTTACCTAATAGCTCTGGCAGTCTTAAATGATTATTGTATAGATGTGTTGCAATACAATTTCATTCATGGTCGACATCGTTGCTTGAGTGCTTGATCCTTGTTCGCTTCTTCGTTCCATGATTTCGGTTCTTATTTGATTCAACTTTGCAAAGTTGAGGTTCTACACTTGCAGTTCAAGCTCTACATTGGTTGTTCACTGGTTTGTTTTTCTTCAACTTTGCAAGCTATTGGACCTGTTGTTGCGGTTTGCACTTTTTGGGGCTGAGCTCTTGTCATCCTTTGTTGATGGGTAAGTTTCCCTGTTGTTGCTGTTTTTCAATGGTGGGAGTGCCTGCCTCCAAATTCTGTTGCAGACCATCTTTATATGTTCTCTTAGTTTTTGTTCCTGGAAACCATGCGTCTTGCAATGAAGAGGGCTTTATGAAAAGTAGTTAGGATCCATCATAAGAGGGAACCATCGGGCGGGGTGTAGACGTAGGGTATGCTTTTATTCTCTGGGTCGGAAAACTGTGTCTACCTGTTCTCTTTTTGCTGAGTAAAGCTGTTGATTTATTTATTTCTCTGTTTTCTTCTCATTTGCTATGGGGACAAGGGGGGATTCAAGTTGAGAAGAAGAAGGTTGAAAGATACATATGGGGATTGGTACCCTATTTTTCTTTCCTTTTTATTTTTATTTTTCTACCTTTTATTTTTTCCCCCTGCTTTTCTCTGTTTTCATAGAAACTGAAAGCATGTAAAAAACAGCTTCAAAATGACAACTGAAGAGATGAAAGAAGTAATATATGTTGACTCGTATGAAATAGATACACATTCCATTATACATGACAACATTGACGTGGTTTTGCATAGCAATGGGATTTTTAGATTGGATGCATTCTCGTATACTGTTGGGGATTGCCTTTTCAATACATTCCATGTTCTATTACATTTCTGCTATTCGTTGACCGAGCTGCGCAATGGATTGATAGATTATTTCTTGACCTGTTTCAAAAATGGCGATGCTGAGGCTTTGTAGTCTTGTGAATACGAACTGGAATCTGATTTTCTTCAACAGTTGCATGGAATACATGATGTCACTACGTATTTTTCAAAGATGCGGTTTTCTGCATCTCCAGTTCTGCCTGTGCATGAGAGGGGACTTTGGGGAGATACATTTTCTATATAGTGGCTGTCTAAGTGGCTGAATATATTAGTTGGCATTTGGTCATTGACAAGTAAAATAAGATATCTACTATTCAACAAAACTACATCTGACAATCCATATTGCATCTTGTTCCATGATGCCAATGCCCTCAGTGGCCATTATGAACCACTGCTGTACAAAAAAATGTCCATATGCAATATAGAAGGTCCTTGTATGTACTTGTCCGTTATTTGCAAAGACCTTCAATCACAATGGAAACAGATTTTGGATGGCATAGATTGTCATGGTTTACATCTGGCAACAAACGTTGTGTCTAGCTGTGGAGATCGTCTGTTCAATGCAATTTGTTGTTTGGTGGTAGCGGAGTTTGATGTTCAATTGCTGTGACTTTACACTGTATAGTCCTTTTGCAATGCAATTATAGGCGTCAACCAACAAGCTTTTAGGTGCTTGCATCGACACCTTTGCCCATATCTTGTAGAAAATACGTCGACAGTTGGAAGTTGGCAAGAATACCTTGTGAACATGGCACTTCCATATGAAAAAGGGAATATGGAGGGTTCCAGATTTTGTTTGCAATGGCTGTCTATGATATTTAGGGTGAATATCCAGGTGTGGTCACCCTTGCCAGATGCCACTGTCGATTCCTGGGTTATTGATTCAAATTATGATCGAACAATTGACATCCTCTTGTTGAAAACAAATACAACACATATCCATTATGAACCTTTGCTTGGACATATCGGTAGTTCAGGGTTGACTGTCCATGCCACCCAAACGACATCGAATTTGCATACACGTGGAATGCTTTTTAGTGAAAATGAAACTCCTCCTGGTTGCGATATGGGCAGACAGGGCTTGAACAAAAAAAACATGCGTAAAATTCATGACAGTTGTGATGAGGCCATAGACCGCTTAGACAAAAAACGTAGGGTAAGTTAACACAATTTGAAAAAAATTATTCGTCAATTTCGTTCGACTTCTGATAAGATCATAGAGGCCTTGAACAAAAAATGTAAAGTAGTTTCTCAGAAGCTGGGTGAGAGTGAAATTCATCCCAGTTGCCACCAACTCATCCTGCCCTTGGGCAAGAAACATAGAGTAAGTTACCACAACTTGAAAAAGGTCATGCGCGAGAGAAAAAAATACATTGCTACACTTCCTTTTAGAGAGAAACTCACATATCACAATGTAAAGAAATTTTTTCGTGCATAACATAACATAAACAGGTGCCATCGCATATCCCAGAATGGTGATGCAACTGTGCCAATTTGTGATCTACAAGCAACACCATGCAGTAGTAGCAATGAAAACCAGGACACAGTTTCTACCAATACTTCCTTGCGAAAGAAAAATGCAAGACAGACCTACATTAAACAAATGAAAGACACTACTTCCATTGCATGTGCAATTTGTGAACAATTGATTTTTTCAAAAAACAATAAGTATTTCATGCCTGATTTTCAAACATAATACCTCTGCTTGACAGCGCACGATAAACCATTTTCTAGTTGGAAAGTTTGTCTTCCATGCAAACGATCGCTTGAAAATGGAAAACTGCCACAGTTTGCAACCCTTGACCGAATAAGATGTAATACAACACTAGCAGATGTAAGTGCATTTACGGAACTTGAGGAGAGACTTGTGTCCCTGCAAATTGCATTTGCTCAAATAAGACCTTGGGGCTATAAATGACCTTAGATGGGCTTAACAGGATCAATTATTAATGTGCTTGTTCAGGTAGATGTTGTGCAAAAAGCGTTACCACAATTCATTAACAATACAATTACAATCGTTGTGGCTTTGAAAAGATGCTCACGATACAAAAATGCCTATTAGACAGGCAAAGTGCGTGTGCATGCTGTTATGAAATCATTAAAGGAATTATGTTCCAGGGTCCTATACAAAGCAGAGAACATTTGTATAAATGGCAACTGGAATAGTGTTCTCACAGAAGAACATGCAACTCTGCAGACACTCTTGAAAATCCTAGTGATTTTGATGCAAGTGATGAATCGGAGAATGAAACACCTACTGAAACATTGGTGCATGGATTCACTGATTCACAGTGCATTCATGACTTGCAAGACGAAATTGTCGAAATTGCACCCGTTGAGGGGTAGCTTCCACTTGGAATATTCAAGGAAAAATTCGCTGAGGAAATGAACTTTCCAACACTCTTCTATGGAGATCCACGTGAGACTGACATTATAGAATGATTCAGTTATCATAAAATAGTCCGATGGGAGCTGCTACATTCAAGCGGTTACTTCTCTTGTCACATAACAAATTTTTTTTTCAAAACAATGCACATAATAATAGAGCAAGTTCTGTCCTGCATGTGGGTACGAATAAGAAAAGGCCAGTTACAAGGAAGAAAGTTGTTAGCCAAGGATGTGAAGTACAAAGTAAACCTAGAAAAAATTCTGAAATCTGATATTGGATACATAGATTTCAAAAACATCCGCACCTCTCTTGACTATTTGCAACAATACAAAAAAAAAACATTTGCAATGATTCGACAATTGGGCCCGCCAACATTTTTCGTCACATTTACAAGTGCAGAGCATTGCTGGGATCCATTGGTGGCTACCGTATCTGACTTGCATAGGAACAGGAAACGTAAAAAAGAAACCGATACACTCAAAAAAATGACATTGACTACCTCATAAGAAAAGACCCGGTGACATGTACTCGCTACTATAGACATAGAATAAATGCTTTGAGACAATTGATATGCCATGATGAAACGTTTTTCGGAAAAATATCGGACTACTTTTTTGTGACTGAATTCCAGAATAGGGGAAATGAACATGACCACACATTGTTGTGGATAGAGAGTGCACCAGTCTATGGAGCTGATAACAATTCAGAGATCAAACAATTTGTGGATAAATACATAACATGCAACACAGATCATTTGGATCTAGAACTTGCGAAACTCCATAGACATTACCATACAAGAAGTTGTAGAAAACGAAAAAACTTTCATTGCAGATACAACTTTCCCATGCCGCCAATGAGAGCTACAAGAATCATAGAGCCAATTAGTCTAGAGGACAATATTGTTGTTGAGAAATCTAAATCCTTGTTCGCATTTCTAGAACAAGGAGGATTTGACGAAATGATGATCTTTGATGCCTTCTTGACACATGTAAATCTATCAGAAGATGAGTACATCCAAGCCATACAATGTACGCTTAGGCAACCAACACTTTTCCTTAAACAAAAACTCTCACATATTTGGAACAACAGTTTCTCCAAGGACATGCCAGTTATGTGGAAAGCAAATACAAATGCGCAGTATGTGCTGAATGCATATGATGTAGTATCTTACTGTACCTCGTATACGACGAAGATTGACAAATCTATGACAAGTGCAATCAGAAGAATACACAAAGAACATGAAAGAAGTCATATTGATGCCATACAAATGATACACACACTTGGAAATACATTGCTTAATCTTCAACAAATGTGTGCTCAACAAGCAGTTCACATTGCACTTTCCTTGCCCCTCACTTGTAGTTCAAGAAAATGTGTCTTCATAAACACATCTCCACTTGAAAAACACACATTTGTGCTTAAACCACTGGTTTTGCTGCGACAAGAGCTTGACAATTCAGAGGACGTGGTATGTCGCTCTATTATTGATTATTATGTCCAGCGTCCATCTCCTATTAGGCATATCTGCTTAGCAGAATTCATATCGCATTACAAAAAAAGTGGTGCACCCATATCAAAAAGAAAAAACCCTCTGTCATACAGTTTGACAAATACAATAAACATCATGACTATGAAAACTATTGTAGAGAAAAACTGTTGTTGTACGTTCCGTTCGATGAAAACGAAGAGACATTAATACATAACTTCTCTACATGGGAGGATGCGTATGTTGCGTCTGAGACTATAGTGCACATCAATGAAGCTAGATTTACCTACAATGTTAATCCAACATGGGGCGATCTAGAATTTGCACTTAATGACCTAGAAAACACTGGCGATCATGATGACACATTCAGAAATCCAAAAACAACCAGAACTCCTCCCGAGTCCTATGACTTACAAGGGGATTTGCCTCGTCCTCCATCGACTAGAAGTGAAAAACGTATCAATCTTGGTTTTCAAGTTACAAAACATCCTTTCCTAATTGAAAATAATGAATACCATAGAATAAGACGTCTATTGAATTGGGAACAACAAACAATTCTAAAGGACATTGCTCTTAAAAAATGCTTGAACATGAACAATCCTATGCATGTCTTCCTTACATGCGGAGCATGAACAAACAAGACATTCACAGCAAAAGCATTGTTCCAAATGCTTATACGAATTTATGATTCAAAGAATTCCTCTGATCCTATGAAACCAAATGGCCTAATAGTTGCATACACAGGAAAAACTGCATACAATGTTGGTGGAACAACAGTCCACTATGCATTTTTAATGCCTTTTAACAAGTCACACTTTCTTCCACTTAGAAAGGAAATGTTGGATACATTGTCTAAGCTTTATGATGAACTCCAACTTGTCTTTATAGATGAAGTATCTTTGATTGGGAGTCGGTTCTTGTATTCCATTGACAACCGACTAAGAAGCATAAAACATGTGCAGACGAAATACTTTGGAAACATTGACATGATATTCTATGGGGATCTTTACCAGGCACAACCCATCCAAGATTCTTTGATATTTGAACAACCTACTGTTAACATGGAAACAGTCACCCATGACTTCTGGAGAGATAATATTAAATGCTTTGAGTTTCATACTGCAATGTGCCAAACAAATGAAACATTCATTGCAATTCTGAATAGAATGCGCACAAACAACCAAACACATGATGACTTGACCTATATCAATTTGTGGTGCTTACGACCTGCACCAACAGATCCAACGTTCCCTTACCTGTTCTACAGAAATAAGGATGTTGCAAAGCATAACATCCACATGCTATCACTCATGTTTGGTGATGATATCATCATCAACTCCATTGACCTGGAAGAAGACAACCATGGAAATGTGCCACGCCATGAACATTCAGTCACTTTACCTTTGCAGCTTGTCCTCAAATTAGAAATGCTGGTTGAAATATATGCCCGCAACTATGATTCATAGGATGGCTTGGTGAATGGTGCAAATGGAATACTGAAAGGCTATACCAAGACAGAAAAAGTGGATGTCCTTTGGATTAAGTTCCATGAACTGCATATAGGCAAGCGACAAGCAAGCAAGTTGTCTTATCTATATAATTCAAACACTGGAAGCGATTGGACACCTATTTTGCAAATATCGAAGCCAGTATTGACATCAGCAAAGACAGGTCAATTGAAGATTCGAAAACAGTTTCCGATTAAACTTGCATGTGCACATACAGTCCACAGATCACAAGGACTAACACTTGATAATGTTGCATTTCAACTTGCTGGAATTCAGATACATCGACTTGTATACACAACATTGTCTCGTGTCAGAAGCATAGACTCCTTTTATTTACTAAGTCCTCTCACAAAAGATAACTTCAAAGTGAAACATGAAGTTGATATTGAAATGGAACGACTGAGGACCAAAATGAAAATTGCATTATGATTAGCAATCCATACAAACAAATTCATCTATATCAATTCTCTCGCTTAACACATGCAACTTAAATGCACACATGGATGATATACTTAATGACTATGATATAATGCAATCCGATATTCTGTGCTTGCAAGAAACACACATGGCATTATGCATGCAGAACAAACAATTCCCAAATCACAATTGCATATCAAGTTACATTACACATGGAGTGATAATACTGGTGAAAAAACATGTATCGATTTTGGACCATATACATATTGAAGAAAAGAATGTTGAACTGGTGCTTGCAATTTTTTTTTCCCATGAAACAGAAGTTGCAATACTGAATATGTATGCTGCTCCCCATGCAACATTCTCCAACATAGTCCATGTTATTTTCAATGCATTGGCCCATCTCCATCTGAATGGACCCATTGTACTTGTAGGAGACTTTAATATTGATATGCTACAAAATACTGGCAGAACAAAACAATTGGAAAACTACATGTGCAAATATAGTCTCCGCTTTCTTTTGCACAACACAAACCATCTGCAAAATTCACTTATTGACCATGTCTGGTCCAATGTGCCCATTCCTCAATACAATATGTTTGTCTTAGACACATATTGGTTTGATCACGATACAATTGATATTGCACTTGAATTATGACATATACATGAAACTTATTGCAAACTCATATTTCTATGTTTCAAAGCATATCTGTATCCATGATTTCTACACACATCGTTCTGGTGAGCATACAGACGATGTTCTACTCGAATTATAAAATATACATTGTGGAAAAAAAAAAGAAAGGTACATCCTCCCAAAAACTATTTGTGACTCTATTCATCTTATTCTATTTATTTTTTTGTATATGTACATAGTAGTTGTCTTTTTCTTAACATCTGAACTTATGTTCATATCCGTTTTGCTTTGTACTTTTGTTGATAGAAACAGACAGGAAAACTAGACGACGCAAATAACTCCTACCCAGAGATGTAGACCAATCCATGCAAAGGTGCATTCTTTTTCTACCCGTGTTCCATAGTAAACAATTTTTCATTTACTTTCTTTGTGTTTGTCAAACTTGTTTGTAGCTATGTTTATTTTATTTTTTAAAATTTTACGCCTAGAGGCCTCTACTCTGGACGTCCGCCATCCAACAGATGCAATGTTGAGCGAACAAGTGCACAAGTCCACTTGTCAATTTGTATATCACCCAACTATGAGGGATATTTCCAGGACACGAAACATTAGAGGCATAATGTACAGCCCGCAAGTGGGCGATCCAAATAAGTAGCTAGGTATAGAATAAGGGATCTGTGCATATTTGGTATGTAGTGCTCATTTCTGGGAGTGCGCCAGCCCTGGAGTATGTAAATTTGTATATCGCGAAAATCAGTAGAAGTAGAATGTTCGACCGGGGCAGCTCGCAAATTCGCTTGTGAATTGACAAATGTTGAGCTGGCCAGCCCGCAAATCCGCTTGTCAATTTATTATCATAAGCTATTTGTAAGGCACCGAACAATAGAGACCCATTTTTAACCCCGGAAATTCAAGAACCCGCGATCCAGAAAATGTACATGGTCTATAAAATCTCAGCCACGTCCCAAGTCCGCTTGTCAATTTGTATATCGCGGAACTGTATGTGCTATTTTTAGAACACGAAACAACAAAGGCCTTTTTTTTTACCCCTCCTGCCCGAGAACCCGCAAGTATGGAATGCGATATGGGTACATGGTGTATAAAATCTCATGTCGATACTTTATAAAGGTACATATTTAGTTTTGCCTCGTTTCTACACACACTGATCTGGTAACCACAGAGTTGGTGTTGCACATGAATTATGAAATATGCACTGGGAGTTGGATGGAGCCAAGTCTGCGATCCAAATAAGTGGCTAAATATGGAATAAGGGATCTGTGCATATTTGGTATGTATTGCTCCTTTCTGGGAGCCCACCAGCTCTGCAATAGAATGTTGACCCAACCAGCCCACAAATCTGCTTGTCAGTTTATTATCATAAGCTATTTGTAAGCCACTGAGCAATAGAGCCCCGTTTTTTACACCGCCAGCCCAAGAACCCGCGATCCAGAAACTGTGAATGGTCTATAAAATGTCATCCAACCCGCAAGTCTGCTTGTCTATTTGTATATTGCAGAACTGTGTGTGCTATTTGTAGAACACCGAACAATAGAGGCATTTTTTTGAGCCCGCCCGCCCGAGAACCCGCTATCCCGAAAGTCGCAAAGTATGGAATGACATATCCGTACATGCTCTATAAAATCTCATGTCCATACTTTATGAAGGCACATTTTTAGTTTTGCCTCGTTTCTACACATACTGATCTGGTAACCACAGAGTTGGTGTTGCACATGAATTATGAAATATGCATTGGGAGTCGGACCGAGCCCTTTGGTTTGCTTAGCTGAACAATTTCGACTCATGCAGTTTCAACATTAAACACTCAACAGTTTCACCATGCACTTTCAGACTTGGCCATTCCTTCCTTGCTTTCTCTTCCCCATGCCCGTCACCTTCGCATGTGTGCATAATAAGAAATCCATGGAATGTCATTCGCATGCCGCCAGCTTGGTTCATTCACGAAACCTCCAATCCTTAAATGTTCTTCGTCGTAACCGCCACCTTCGCACTTCTAAGTATGCAATAATTAATCTTTACTTCTAACATGTCATCATACAACACGCATAGATATTGTCATTAATGAGGAGATTTTCCATTCGCACGCATTGAAGCAATGTTTCCGGGGGGTTATATTGTCCCCTCCATTTCTTCATTTCAAGCAGCGTCTGGAGCAAACCAACGTTTCCATAAAGTACTGGCACCAACTCTACAATAGTTTTGTAGAGATACAGTGAACATCTTCCTCACGAGATTCCTGTGCAGAAGAAGGGAAAAATAATTGTAGGGGAGGCATAGCAATCCGAAATTTACAGTGAAAACATGGATCTTGACGCTAATCTGGAAAGCATATTCTACAACCTTGATCAACCCAGAGACACAATTCAGCATGCCTGTTCAATGGACATGGTTGATACCCTACTTTTTGACAAAGATGAATCCTTTGTATTCTAGAGTGCTGTTTTTGAATCCGAATAAAAAAAATAATCATTGAAAAAAGAGATGTAAAAAATAAGAAAAGAAAACATCGTTCAGAACTTGACCTTACCAATATGCAGGCGTCCAAAATATCTCAACTTCACATGGCAACCGGAGATGCTCTTCATGATTCCGTTGGAGTCAATGAAGCCAAAAATGCCAAACTAAAGAACCAGATTAAGGAATTAGAGGAAGCTTTGTTTCCTATGCCATTGCTTCACAATTTTTTGGGAATAGCCATGCCTGCTACTACGTGCACCCCTGCAAAAAATCTAAAAGGTTCCTCCAGCTTCCTCGTATCCTGTAGAGGATATGTCGAGAAAAATATCAACAAAAGAATGGAATTGATTACTAAGGCCTGGGAAACATCACAAAATATGGATTCCCTGGGGAGCAGGGTACATAACTTGCTCCTACTTCTGCAGACAGATTTAAAAAATGAAGAAACTTTCTATGTGCATACGGTCATCCCTTTTGCCTTTCATGTCAACAACATGCTAGAGACAAGAAGAAGACAACATGATCTCCCGTCCAATAAACGACTCACTCAATTAGAAGCATGTTGGAAAGAGAAAGTGAAGAGCCTGTATCTCATCGTCCAATCATGTGAGCAAGCAATATCAAAGAAAGAAGCATATTCACAAAGCTCACCAAAATAGACTTAGCAGGAAAGACAAACGACTTCTAGGACCCCAGCTTAATCCTCAACTCACTGGCGTTAACCAAGCAAGCTTTCGATAAAGAAGTTGATAATTTGAAGGCCTTGTCTTTAAATTTTTTTTACAAGATTCTTGAATATGATGAAGAAGAGGTGGACAACTGGCTAGTCTGGTATTCGGTACATAATGGAGACATTGATGAAGCTCTGTGTAAACTTTCAATTGATCTAAGCGAATTAGAAAATGAAGTTTTCAGCATTAAAATCCGCAATGACATCAATGTCGCCCCCTTGACAAGCTATATTGAAGAGAACTTGAAGTGGGTCATCGACGAAATCCAACAACGAAATGCATAGTTCTTTCTTTATCAATCCAGTTATTCCAACTTTTCTGAGTAGAAATCTATAGCCAAAAAATGATCTTCCCATTTCTACTTTTCAGGTATTACATTCTATTGTGTCCAACTTCTTTCCACATTCCTATTTCTTGTACATATTTCTGTTATGGTCCGCGGGAGCCCCAATCCCAGTCTATATGACAAACGCATTTACATTTCCACGGATATGTAACAAACTATTATTTTTTTCATATATTCCAAATAAAACCATTCTTTTGTCTCCTTATATATTTATGTGTTCCTAGATTTTTTAGCTTCAACTATGCTCAATGTGAAGTCATTTTGTTTATTTTGTCTCAATTCTCTTTTTTTCCTATGCATATTTTTTTCGGCCTGGTCATTTTCAAAATAAAGTATGAAATAAATCACTAACTCAAATTTGAGATATCATATTTCAGATATATATATGTGTGTGTGTGTGTGTGTGTTTTTAAATTTCCAGGAATATGTAACATGTTTCATTGTTTTTTATATAAATGTCACAAAATTGTGTTCGCTACTTTTTTTGTACTCAAACGTATAGAGAGTATGTCATTTCTTGCATCTTGACCACCTATCTTTCATACTTTTGCCACAAAGGGCCTTATTATTAAAATAGTCCGCAAGTCCGCTTGTCAATTTGTATATCACGGAACTGTGGGTGCTCTTTGTAGGCCATGGAACAACATACGCCCAATTTTCAGTCCGCCAGCTCCACAACCCGCGATCCAAAAACTGCCTAAGTATCGAATCAGGACTCCGTGCAAGTATGGAATGAGGGCTCCGTGCATGCTCTATAAAATCTCATCCCCATAATTTATAAAAGTACATATTTTGTATGATTAAAAGTAAATATCTACTTTAAAAAATTGCATATTTGCTATGTATAATTTATGCTCTCCAGGAACCTATAATTTGATACATTTCAATTTCTTGTATCCACGAGCCCCTGTTTTAA
>JZKD02S0033269.1:101783-114638 GCA_000966675.3 Picea glauca
AGGAATGCTAAACTTGTTTTAATTAATTATAAATGATTTTATTGATACAAAAATAAGTTATTGAGATTATTATTTCAATTTGGTTATTCGACACGAGCCCCTTCAAATTCAAATACTCCGCAAGTCCGATTTTCAATATGTATATCGTGGAACTCTAGGTGCTATTTGTAGAACATGGAACAACAAAAGCTCGCTTTTCAGGTCCCCAGCCCCAGAACCCGCGATCCAAAAACTAGCTAAGTCAAGAACCCGCTCTTTTAAAGAAAACTAATTTGGGAACGCTATTTTTTTCATACTTATGTTCACCAGCCTATGAAACAAACGTTATGACTATTTTTTTTTCTTTTTTGTCCACCAACATATGTAAAAAGGAAAACTAATTCGGGAATGCTAAACTTGTTTTAAATAATTATAAATGATTTTATTGATAGAAAAATAAGTTATTGAGTTTATTATTTCAATTTGGTTATTCGACACGAGGCCCTTCAAATTCAAATACTTCGCAAGTCCGATTGTCAATATGTATATCGCAGAACTCTAGGTGCTATTTGTAGGCCACAGAACAACAAAAGCCCAATTTTCAACTCGCCAGTTCGAGAACCTGTGATACAAAAATTCAAATAGTCCGCAAAACAACTTGTCAATTTGTATATCGTGGAATTCTCGGTGCTATTTGTAGGGCATGGAACAACAAAAGCCCAATTTTCATCTCGCAACCCCGACAACCCGGAATGAAGCTTCCATGCATGCTCTATATATCTACTTAATCAAATTACATATTTGATTTTTGTAGGCCACGAAAAAACATAAGCTTGATTTTCAGCCCACCAGCCCGAGAACCTGCGATCCAAAAATTCAAATAGTTCGGAAGACCGCTTGTCAATTTGTATATCGCGGAAGTCTCGGATAGAAGCCCAATTTTCAGCCCAACACCTCGACAACCCGGAATCAAGATTCCGTGCATGCTCTATATATCTACTTAATCAAATTACATATTTGATATGTATAATTTCTAATGTCCACGAACCTATAATTTCATATATTTCAATTTCTTCTGTCTAGGAGCCCTTGTTTTAAAGAAAACTAATTCGGTATTGCTTGTAGCACACAGAACAACACAAGCCTAATTTTTAGCCCGCCAGCACAACAACCCACATGCTCTATCTATCTACTTAATCAAATTACATATTTGGTATCTATAATTTATGGTGTCCAGGAACCTATAATTTCACGATTTTTAATTTCCCGTGTCCTGGAACCCTTCGTTTAAAGAAAACTAGTTTGGGAATGCTAGTTTTTTTGTAACATACATACACCCTTAAATTTCAAATAGTCCACAACTCCAATTGTCAATTTGTATGTCGTGGAACTTTGGGTGTTATTTGTAGGGCACGTAACAACAGAGCCGGATTTTCAGCAAGCCAACCCGAGAACCCGCGATCCAAAAAAATGCTAAGTATGGAATCTCTTTCCCATAGTTTATAAAAGTACATATTTCGTATCTATTTTTTTGTGTTTTTTGTCCACAAGCATATGTAAAACATATGTAAAGAATACTATTTCAGGAATGCTAAAATTTTTGAACACGATTCCCTTAAAATTCTAATAGTTCGCAAGTCCGATTGTCAGTTTGTATATCGTGAAACTATCGGTGCTTTTTGTAGGGCACGGAAGAACATAAGCCCAATTTTGAGCCCGACATCCCGAGAACCCACCATCTAAAAACTGACTAAGTATTGAATGAAGGCTCCACTTTGTAAAATTACATATTTTGTGTATAAATTATGTTGGCCAGGAACCTTTCATTTCATAAATTTCAATTTCTATTGTGTCCACGATCCCTTCTTTTAAACAAAACTAAGCTAGGAATGCTTTTGTGTTTTTTGTCAACAAACCTATGTAATAGACATTACCACTATTTTTTTCGATTTTTGCCCACGTACCCATGTACTTCAACTTCCTGCTCACGTGTCTGTACTCACTCGCATTTTTTCCCTTTCCCACAGATGGGGTGCTAGTAGAGCACACACATCGAGCAGACCAGCCAAGAGCGATCCTCCATGGCACCGACCACGTGACGACCGCGTGCCACTCTCTCCCACCTTCCTCATGACTTTAACTTCATCTCACTTGAGGCAGGGCACCATTACTCTCAGTGCGCCCTGCTCTTCCTTCACATCCTTTTGACGGACCTCGCTGGGCCTTTACTCTGCACGTGCGGCCATTTATGAAACATCACCAGCTCCCTAACCTATTTCCATTGCTCCAGCCGCTCCAGATGGCTCATTCTTTCCTGGTTTTTCTTCTTAGAGCTCGACCTCCTACCCAACCTTTCCCTGCTTTGCTTTTGTCCTCTCCTGCTCTGTTGCTGGCACATTTTTGCTCTCCCATTGTCCCGAAGATGCCCCAGCTACGAGGGAAGTCGAAACACGAGTCAGCCTGCCAGCCAAACTGACCCCGCCTATTCCCTCACTATTATCCTCCTCCTCTTCGGCCACCTCATCCTCGTCCCTGGCACAGTCAACTCAAATTCTTGATTCTCTCCTGCCCCTTGCTGCGTCCCTTGCCAACGCAATGGAGGGGTTGGACTGCTCAGGGGCCTCACTCGACTACAACCCAACACTTTTACGCAATTCAACATTTGTTTCACACCCAGGCCCTTTGGCTCCTCCCAACTCTCCGGCCACCCAGTTGCTTTAGGACCAACCTCATGATGCCCAATTTTAGATGAATGGTCCAGAAGCCAGTCAAAATTCGCGACGACAACCCCAATCTCGAGCTGGTCCCAACGCTAACCCATAATGCAAGTGGCAAATAGGCCTTGCACTGGTGCAGAGCCTGGAATTCGACCTGCGTCGAAACATGGACGACCTCCGGTTCCTCCTAGAGACCCTGGATGACAAAGCCTCTCAACTCCTGTAGTTTCTCTCCGTGTTACAAGGTGCTCATCACCTCCCACTAGAGGCAGGCCAAGCAGCAACAATCCAACCAGCAACAACCTCCGCATCAGTGTTGGCATTGGAAACTTTGGTCCACGCAGAGGCAGAACACCAGGAGAAGAGGCTTCCATCACGGCCGGAGGATGTCCAGAAGGAAGAACATGTGCCATCATAGATGGAGGACGCCATGCAACTGGACCAGACACCAGTCGAGGAGGAGCCGCCTCCTCCTGGGGACACGACATTTGGAACCTTTTGCATGGCTGCGTCGCCGCACTACAACCCATACCGCTGATCTTTGTCATGTGCATGCCAACCTTTCATGCATTTGCCCATGGTTATTATAGTTATGCTGTGTACACTTTCCATAGTTGTAATGGTCAGCCTTACGGGCCAGAGTTTTGAACTCCTTTTGCATCCTTAACATTCTAGATTTCAGTTATGAAGTGGTTCCGCTGACTGAGTTGGTTTCCCCTCAGGGAAGCTCAGTATTTACAGCTTGAAAAACCATGGAAATTCTTTGTAGTCCTTCATTTTGAAAGACTTTTATACAATCTTACTTATAAAAAAAAATTATTGAATACAATTTAAATAATTGTTTATACTATTCATTAAGTAAACCATGTTATAGCGTTATATAAATTACTATAAATGTTCATACAATGTTATAATATTCTATAAATTACTCAGTCTCATGTATATGATGAAATTGTTGGGTGCAAAATGTATATGACGAAAGTGTTTGGTGCAAAATGTATATCACGGAACACGCTGGACATGAAAAGTGTGAACCCGCGACTCTGTATTTTTTCGGTGCATTTCTATAAATCGCTGTCTCATGTATATGACCGAATTGTTGGTGCAAAATGTATACGATGGAAGTGTTGGGTGCAAAATGTATACGATGGAAGTGTTGGGTGCAAAATGTATTTCACGGGACATGGTGGCCATAAAAAATGAAAAAAAGTGAACCCGCAACTTCGCCAACCCACCACTCCGTAATTGTTCAGTTACATTGGTTATGCATTAAACATTTCATGTACTATCAAACTTAGATCCTAGGAACCTTTGTTCATGTACCAGACATTGATAATTTTTGATAAATTTCAAATAAAACTAATTCAGGAATACTAAATTCTGCATGAATACCACGTGTACTGCAACTTGCGGCCCACACATTTACTCCCCTTCTAGCTTGGTAGGGACTACGCTGCCATGCAACACTTGTTTACAAAGGAAATGGATTAATTATTCCATGGGAGAGCTTCCTATTAAAGTGGATTATGTTACTTCACGAAATCATTTTGAGTTCATAGATCCATGACATTTAATAAGAAATATGACCACCAATCCACGTGTAAGCTATTTAAGAGGAATCGTTGGAATGGAAGACTAGAAATATGACCAGAAATATTCGTTTAGTGAGCAAAGAATATTATGAATCCGTATGATCGAGCAATTTCATTGTATCTTTCTGCGCAGGGATAACACAAGCGCATATGTTTGGAGTAGAAATCATAAAGAATTTATTTATGATCGCATTAGTTGTTTCATTGCCAATAACTTATGGTATATCTCTTTTGCTCGCGTTGAAGTCCCCTTTTTTTCTGGGATTTATTTTATTAAATTGTTTTGAAGTATAAGAATAGAAATTTAGTTAGTTGGAAGCGGATTCAACCTATTCGTTTCAAATTAGTTGATCAACTAAAATGTATATAACTACCAAACCATTCCCCAAATTCCATAAAAGAAAACAACGCGCGACCAGTAGGGGAGGGATGCTAGAGGAAGTTACATAATACATATTTTTCCGAGGGAAACATTGTCTCAGAAATAAGGTTGAGAGTGATAATTTAGGTAGATTTTTTAGACAATAATATGTTGTGAGTGTCGAGAGAGTTTTATTTCATTCGTCCATTACATCTTCTACATGGATTGATGAAATCGTTGGCAGCAGGTGGTCTTGCGAAGCAGCGAAGAGGATAAGCGAGAATGAGTTTGTTGGCCTTCCTGAGGTAAAAATTTACTTCTTTAGTTTGTTGTAATAAGGCTCGATTCGATTCAAGGCTAATCAATTTTACTATGCAGGTTCTCTCCTTACGATTCGCCATCATGGCTCTATTCCTTCTCGGCTCAGCTCTCTTTTTCTTCTTTATGCTTGGTATTTTTATTGTATGTTTCGTCTAGAAGGGCTAAAGACCATGTGCTTGGCACTCGTCTATGCAGGGACTTGAAGATTTTGGTTGATTTATGATGTTGTATGAGAGTTTTCAATGGAAACTAGCTATTTGCCACTCTGTACATTTATTTGATTTTTTCTTTAAATTCCTTAATTTTCTTCAACTTTATTTTTCATCTTGATTTCAGAATATTAAAAAAAAAGATTCAAATCCTAAAAAAACAACAACAAATTAATTGTATTTATTGTAATAATCACATTCACACAGCTTAATTACTACTTAGTTAGTGTATATAAAGTTGGTTTATTTTTCCCCGGATGGGGTGTTAGTGCAAGCCAAATGGTGCAAGGAGGGAATGCAGGTAGGCCAACGAGGCAGGGAGCCATGTGATGAGCTCGTGCCAATGCCCGCCGCCTCGACCCTGCATTAAATCTACCTTATGTCGCTGCAACAAATTTTATTCTGGTGCACCCGTCCCCATTACAAACTGCTCTATGGCTTTTCCGTTTGTATTTGCTTCTCATCCTCGCTTGCGGACCGACTCCCACATCCCTCCGCTGCCCTGGCCTGGTTTAGACTGGATTTTCATGGTGCTCATAGCCCCTGCCCATCTCCCGGCTCTCTGCATTTTCTTGGAGCACTCAGTCTTTTTCTGCCTTCAATCGAAGAAACTTATGTCGCGTCAAAGAGGACGGCTGCGAAGGGGCTCTCCATGGCATCCTCCCCGGCCCCGAGCCTCTGTCTCTCCCTCTGGTTCGCCCTCCACGATTTCCTTGTCGCCTTTGAAGTCCGAGATAACACCTCTCGCCTCCTCCACCTCGCCGGCCTCTCGGTTTGAATGCTTAGCCATTATTGATAGCTCGTCGGGCTCTTCCTCATGTTACCTTGCCGTCCCACCGAATTACAGAACCTTCGAGCCTCCCCATGCACTAGTCGATGGCTCCTCGAGGCCTCCCATGGGGGCACCACCTCTTGTTCGAAGAGCCCGAAACAATGCGAACCCGTCTTCCGACTCGATCCTTGACTCACAGTTGAAAGAAAGTTTTACCATTCTCTATGGTCTGGTCTTCGAACTCTGTCAGGGGATGGAGGACTTTCAATTTCGACTGCAGATCATGGATGGAAAGATCTCGACCCTCCTTCAGATTCTTTCTTCCTTCCAAGATGCTTTCCCCTCCAACCCAGTAAGCGAGGCTTTAGCAGAGGAATCCCATGCAGAGACCAGCGAAGGAAATGCTTAGACGAAGCGTTCAAAAGAGATCGTTGTGGAGCAGGTCGAGCATGAGAACACGGAAGTGGAGAAGGCTACAGGACAACATGTGCTACATGACACCCTGCCAGTCACCAACAGAGACGAGAGAAACGTGGACGCTGACATGCAGTTGGAAAGAAACGGGACACTCGTCGAAGAGGAGCCTTGGTATGAGGCCGTTCTTGCCACCTAGCCAGGTTACTCACCAAGTGTTTGATCCCTCAGAGGTTATTTACTCTTAATAGTCTATTCTTTTAGTTGCATTCTAGTCAGTTTAGTTCTGTTCTATAAGACTGTTAGACTATCAATGCTAGACTTACCCAGCTGGCTGAACTGGTTTCCCCTCTATTGGGGAAGTTCAATAACTACAATATGGTTACTATCATGTTTTTGTACCTCTAATCTGGTTTTTTGAAGGCCCTTTATATATAAAACCTCTTACTTATAAAAAAAAAAATTGATTTATTTTTATTTTATTTTTTAAATTTTATTGTCTGAATCCTAAACTTTTAAAAGGGAGCTGAACACATTCATAAATGCTTCATATGTAATTATGTTCACTCATTAAATATTCTAATGTGTAAACCCCCCCCCTTTTTTTTCGATTTACCACATTCTAATGTGTAAAAACCCTTTTGTTTTTTTTATTACTTTTATTTTGATTTACCACATCCTAACTTCTAAAAGAAAGAAAAATGTTATATTAAATTAGTGTTATGTAATAAGTTTTATTTGGGTTAAGTTTCTTTAAATCTAACACAGTTTCTTAGTTAAAAACTTTTTCATCTTTTTAGCTTTGCTTTAATTTACTTTTGCTAAAATAAACAAAACATTGCCTTTGCTTTTATCATTTGTTTTTTCTTTATTAATTTTAATTTTTTTCAATTGTATAAAACCATACATAGAAATGATTAAATTGTAAATGACATAGAATCATAAATCAAATAAAAATTAAATATTGCTAAAATAAAATTACAGAACAAAGGGATCTATGCTTGAACTCGAGGTTAGAAGAAAATTAGCTTAAAAGTTCAATGCACATTCTTGTTTGGGACTTTAAGCCTATGGTGACATTCCCGCCTCTTCTCGCCTAGCCCCGCGGGAGGTTGAAAATGTTGATGCTTGAGATTCACTAGTCTTTTAGCATCAACATGTGCACTCCTGTCTTAGCGCTAGCCCTTTTTCATGCTGGATGAGACCCACTAGACTCAGTGCCAACCCTTTTTCATGTTGGATGAGATTTTTCCATACTTAGTGCCAACCCCTTTTCATGATGGATGAGTTCCACCTGTCACTCCCTCTGAAGAGCGACCACACGAACTTCATCCTCGACAGCGACTTGGTGAACACATCTGCAACCTGATCCTCGGTAGTCACGAACTGGAGCCTCACTACTCCCCTCTGTACCATACCCCTGATATAGTAGTATTTGATCTCGATATGCTTCTACTTGTCATGGAACACCAGGTTCTCTGATAACTTCATGCAACTCTGGTTGTCACACCAAATGCATGTCACCTCCAATCCAAGACCAAATAACCCATACAACAACTTTTGAAGCCATACTGCTTCTCTGCTCATTGCACATGCTGCTACATACTCAACTTCAGCCGTACTGAGTGCCACACATGACTGCTTTCTATTGCTCCATGAGACCATACCTGGAGCCAAGACTGAAATAGTATCTGAAAGTGCTCTTCCAGTTAGGAATACTGCCGACCCAATCTGAATCTGAGTATCCATACAATCCAAACTCATGGTCAGATCTATACTAGAGACCATGATCTAGAGTACCCTTAAGGTACCTCAACACATGTTTTGCTGCAACCAAATGAACCTGTCTGGGTTGCTCCAAATGCTGACTTTGGGTGTTCACAACAAAACATATATCTAATCTTGTGTTCGTCAAATACATCAACGAGCCCACTATATGCCTGTATAAGGTAGAATCCACAATCTTTGAAGTTCCATGGGCATTCTTTGATGGTGTAGCCCAATGATCACCCTCTAATGGAGGAGTGGGGGGAATCCTTTATGTATCTCAAAGTCATTCATTTTCCTTCTCTCCTGGAATAGGGGAGGCCACCAATAACTTCGGTGAACTCATGGCACTTTATATTATGGAGATTCACTTGAAAACAACATCACCTAGCTCTTGAAAACAACATCACCCACTTGAATATCTATGGAGATTCGTTATTTGTTATCCAAGTTATGAAAGGTACACACATTTTGCATCCACACTTTGGTTCCACTTTTGGAGGAAATTGAGAGGCTCTCTGCAAGATTCACTCGTATCACATTTTCACATGTATACATGAATCACAATCAACAAGCGAACCAACTCTCAAAAGTTGGACTGGACCTAGACAAAGGATGTTGGAAAGTCAAGGAAGAAGGCCTGAATGGCCCTAGGGAATTTTTCACAACCATTGGGCCAACCTTTGATTAATGTTTTCATCCTTCCTCCTTTTTGGAAATGTATAAGAAGGTAGATTTGATGTTGGACTCTGACTTGATCAATGGGATAAAAATAGATACCTATATATATGATTGTGATAGGTTTTATATAGATCCTCTGTTGACTCGTGAAAAGGATCTTTTTTTGTAAATTTTGAACAGTTGTCTGCAAATCTCTACTACTACCCAGACATATCTCATGAATGCTTAGGGCATTTATAGATGTAATTTTATTTCCTTATAATAAAATTACGGATTAAAAAAAAAGGAAAAAGATAAATAAATTAGGTTTTAGTGAGTGACATGTAAAGTGTTTTTTAATTTTGAATTATGTTATAAAATCATTTCTGTGTAGTTTAAACTTTGCAAAGCTACTCTTGAAATTGAATTGAGAAAAACTTGGTTTATAATCCTAATTTTGTAATTTTATTCTGAATAGAATATATATATATATATAGACCAGAGGGTTGAGAGGAATTGTTTGTATTCGTCACGTCAAAGTTAAAATCTAACTTTAATGACATTTTGATGTGCATTATTTCATTAATATTTTTTTTATTTTATTTTAAAAATTAAAAATTATTATATATTTATTATTAAATATAATTTGAAAAGTTATTTAATACTCAATCTATTTAAAATAAATTAATAAAAAATATATACCATTTATAAATTATGTCATATTTATATTTAATAGATTAAATTTTTAATAATAACATAGATATTTTTTAATATATCTCTATGGTTAATCTATTCTTAAATATGCACATATCATATGTAATTTAAAAAGTTATTTAATTCTCATTGCATTTTTTTGATGAATATAGAAATAGAATTAAACTCACTGAAATGAAACACATAAATTTCCTATTAAAATTATTCATGGAATTTTCCTATAATTAAACAAATTTTACTCGCTATCTCATTCTTTTTTCGTTCACAAGTAAATTGGTTTCGAGTTCTTATCCCTTAAAAATTAAAGTAAATTGGTTTCTAGTTCTTATCCCTTAAAAATTAAACGTTATTATATATGGTAGTTTTTACCTTTTTTTACCATTTTTAATTAATAATATTGTATTATTAAATTATTTATTTTGTATAATGTGTATAATTTAAATCATTATAATTAATATTGTATTATTAAATTATTTATTTTGTATAATTTGTACAGTTTGAGTGGGTTTAATAGTTAAGAATATGTGTTTCGTAGGGTATGTATACTTCCGTAGACTTTACCAATCAAATCGTTGAGTGGAGGGGATCCCTTGTTCGACAAACAAGAGGGTCTTATACACCAATTTGGTGTAGCTTGACTGTGACCTTAAAAATAGATTATTATTATTATTATTATTATAATTCAAACAATTATAATTAATATTAATAAATATTTGACTACTTATATATCAATAAATGTTTTGATACTCAATAATTAAAAATCTAACAAAAATATTAAAGTGTCATTACCTTTCCTTTTTTCTTCATGAAAATTTGTTTATTAGATTTTAAACTTGGATATACTTGCCAACTTATTGCTATAGTCTCTTGGCAAGGATTAATAAGATTTTTCACTTTTCAAGAATTTTTACTTATGATTAGATCACAACTTAACAAGTTTATGTTATCAATTAATATAAATCTATCTTAACATTACATTTATTAAGCACAAGACATAAAAAAAATTAAAAAATTAGAAACCTCTTAATATTTAAAATTTTCAATGCTAGAGTATTGTTAACTTATTTTCATTTTAATTCTTTTTAACCAAAACTGAAGGATATTATATTAAAAACACTGTCAAAGGGTTTATAGTGAAAGATACAAAACAATGATTGTTGAGCAACACTTTACATTACTTAACATCACCCTATCTAAATATTCAACTAAATTCAGTGGGCTCTCAGTATGGATTACAAAAAGCTTATGTTGATTAGTGTAAGACTTACAACCACCAATTCAGGTGCAAGCCACAACCCACATGTCCCACCCGAGGCAAGAACACATGGCGTAGGCTCACCCGACGTCATTTCCGCATGCATGTCACCAACTTCATTAACTCGACTTTTATGAAGCCAACTCAAGACCCTTTCTGGATGGGAACGGTTAGTCTCATGGCTTCTATGGTTTTAATGTCGAAGGATATCAACACGAGTTGGGATGTTAGAGACTTTATTCCCAACCCCCATGTTAATGATCTCTAGATCTTCACTGCAAGGCCGATGTCGCCTCAGTCTTCTTCCATGCCTGGCCGACTACCCCCTCATTTACTCACTAGTCATGGGCATATTACTCATCTAAGATTCTAGGGAAATTGGAGTAGCCCTATTTTGCCTCCGCAACTCTTCCTCTCGATGCATATCTCTCTACAACAGACTTCTCATATCAAAGTCGAAGTCCTAGGTATTAAAGCGGTGACGGTTCGATTCATAGACAGTCCCTTGACCAATCGTCTTCTAGCCATCAATTTCAATAGGATGAACCGGGTAGAAGGCAACAGAAGAAGAAAACGTTCTGCCAATGTTGCTTCAATTCCAAGAGCGCACCAAGAAGCCATCAAGGTTGTAGATTCCTTTTATCGCAACACTCCTCCTACTACCAAGGATGTAGTAGAGGCCATGGAAGCCGATGTTAGGTGTATTAGGCAAAGTACCCACGATGTTGACTTTGATATGGGTATGCTTCGTTGGATCCCAGATACATGCTCCACGAGAGCAAAGGAAACTAAATACTAGCTATACTGGCACATGAAGGCTCTGCTTGGGAGAGCCACTATTGACAATCAAGCTACCTTCAATGAACTTCGCCTATAGAATGAGTTCATCCAATTCCATAACCAAGCTTTGGACAATAAATTAACCATTCTGGCTGCCAACATTGAGATTCATTTTGAAGACCCCAACGACGACATTCATCAAGTCTCTAAAGATAATATCCCTCTTGTTATTAATGAATCTTAATCTCTTCTCTCTCTGTAGGTTTATGGATAATTTTTGTAATTATGCTACCAAAACCAGTCTCTGGTATGCTCTATGCAGCTATACTAAGGCAAATAGCTTCACTGCCAATTTAAAAGATTTCAGGCAGTCCAGCAGGGGTGATCGTTTTCTTTTTGATGTACAAAGAACTAGTAATTTTTCAACAAAATGGTTGTTGGACTTAACTTCACAGAGGATCGCCTGTAGCCGATCAAATGTGGCTCTACCTTTGTAAATTTGTCCATATTATAATATAGTTTGATAGCCTTATACAAAAAAACAGAAAAGAAAAAGTGAAAGACTTACAAAATACCCCAATAACTTTTAGTATTATGAAATACATTGACGAAAATCATTTTTCCTTACGACCCTAAGAACTCCCAACTTCTTTTTTTGCTATTTTGGCTCTTTTTTCTCCCTGGGCAGTTTGATTATGATTGTTTTCTACTTCTTTCTTATTACCAGGAGTGACGAAAGAGCTTGAGCTACCTTGAGGGGCATGATGGCTAGGAACTTCCATTGCATGAGAGGAGTGAATTCATCCTCCAAGAACAAGGCCATTTCATATCCTAAGGAATAGGCTCCCAACCGGTCCACTACCTCATCGTTATCTCTTGAAACATGATAGCATCACAAATATAAGAATTTAGTGGCTAATTAGCCTATTCAACATAAGATTGAAGCCATTTTGATGTCCACCAAATTTGTACCTCAGTGTTCAAACCTTGATATAAGACATATGTTTTTGCTGAATTATTCGATGAAATGCTCAAACTCCATAAGTAAGTTGTTTGAATTGTTCCTCATGGGTCATATATAACCCCCCCTGCACCTGCCACCTTTGAGACTCCATCAGAGAAGAGAAAAAAGGCAATATGCTATGCTCCCTATATGAGGAGTTCCTCTTTCATCATACGTAATTTCCATATCATTTTTAGTGGAATGACTTTTTCCTCTTTGGGAGATGTTTCCTTGAATATTAAATTGATCCAACTAGGCCTCTTCAAATACTTCTAACTCTTTCCCGAGGGGGTTATAAATTCTCTGCCATC
>JZKD02S0033269.1:116469-129093 GCA_000966675.3 Picea glauca
AGAGAGAGAGAGTCCATGGAGATACTTTCCCATGGTTGTGAAGGTATTAGAAGTGGTGTATATAACCCCAACTTTCTATTGCTAGGTTTACTTGTGGCACACGCGACACACCCTCTGATGTACTTGGAAAAATGTCTCATGCATCCGAGGCCAAGAACAATACCTTTGTAACTGTGCAACTATCTTACCAACCCCGAAATGACTAGAGATGAGAGTTGTATGAGCTTCTTTGATTACATTCACTCTTGCATCTCTTGGTATACAAACTGTCACGCATGTAATAATTTGTCCGCTAATGTATATGTAGGAGTCCCTAAATGATTACTCTGTCCATTGTTTCTCCTGCTTGAAGAACAACCCTGGCTATACTGTTATCATCTATACATGATTACTTATGTTCAAGGTATACATCCATACAAACTTAACATAGTAATTAAAAAAAAATGCTTATAGCATGCACCTTTATGCCTCTTATTTTCTGAAGAGGGATGTTTCTCCTTTACCATCTCTAGAAAGTTTTCGCATTACTTCGATGCTCTTCCCACTCTGATCTACATTCTCCAACTGCATGCATCCTTCTGTTCCTTCGCTTTTAGTTCTTCAGAATCAAGAATGTTGTCTTAAATAATTTGATCCATATATAGTTATTTAGTTGATTACAAGACAATACAATTGCCTATATTGTTGTCTAAAGTCTTTATAAATCTTTACAACAAGATTCCTGTTATTGCAAAACAATATGTATAGGTGGCTATCTAGAAATATCTAACGAGATTCCTATCACTCTATAACAAAGTGTAAGGTGGCTATCTAGAAATATCCAACAAGATTCCTCTCACTCTTTACAACATATAAGTTGGCAATATAGAAAATTTCTTAAGAAATTCCTCTCACTCATACAAGGTGGCCATATAGAAATTTTATAGAGTTCCTCTCACTCTTATAATTTACAATCAGTGGCTTACAAGCCTTGCTTGGTCTTTAAAGAAATTTTCCATATGTCACCCTCTACAATTATGATTTGATGGTAACCACTTTGCAAGTCCAACTTAGTGAAATACACAACGTCCTTTAACTGATCTAATAGATCGTCTATTCTAGGAAGAGGATAACAGTTCTTTACCATGATCTTGTTCAGGGCTCGAAAATCAATACACATACTCCACGTGCCATCTTTCTTTGGAACTAATACAATATGAGAACCACATGGATAGAAACTTGGTTTGATGATTCCTTTGTCGAGGAGATCCTGAACTTGCTTTTTGATTTTGGCATTCTCAATTACCGATAACCTATACATTCCATTGTTTGGAAGAATAGATTCTTGTTGCAAATATATTTCATGTTCAACCTCTCTTTTAGGAGGCAACCCTGTAGGTTCCTGAAACAACTCATCATAATTAGATATGATGTTGATAAACTCCTGCTTATGATTTGGATCACAGCCTGCTAAAGTATATGTGATATCTTCTTCTTTCTGTTTCTTCTACTTCCCTTTATCCTTGAATTTCTTCGGTCGTAATTCTAGATGTAGCTTCCAACATTGTGATTCCTCATGACCCTTTCTCTTACAGTGGGAACATGTAGCTCTTCCCTCAACTTGCTTCACTATGGTTGATTTCTTAGTCTTCCATTTAACTTTTTGTTTCTTCTCGAACTCTAATGGATTTTTATCTTGCCCCACATGCTTACCCTTACCAGCCTCTAGATGTGTAGCTTGTACCGACACCTTATCAATGTTAGTAGGGATAAAAATTAGAATATCGTGATGAAGATATGATTGCATGCCACCAATGTACTTCAGAAGAGTTTCATGAGCAGACAACAAAATTCCTAGGGATAATGCCTTCTTTTTGAATTCTTGTGTATATGCATGAATATTCTGACCTTTAACCTCTCTGAGATGCTACCACTCAATCATTTTCGTCTATGTATAAGCCAATGGATATAATTTTTTTCTTATAGCCTTAGCAAACTTATCCCAAGAAGAGATCACTTTACCCTTTTGAACCAAATCAACTTGCATCTTACTCTCCCACCATATTAAGGAAGCGCCACTTAGTCGAAGATAAGCTTACTGTATCTTTGCAACCTCGTCCATGATCCTTTGAACCCTGCAATATACCTCTATTTGCTTGATCCAATTGTCCAATTTCTCGGCATTCAATTCTCCATCATAGTTTGGCAACTCGAACTTAACATCCAATTTTAGTAATGGTAGATTATGCTCAGACTTCTTAGAGGACTTCTTTTGTTGAGGATAATGTTTACTTGCTTCAGAAGAAACTGATGATGATGATGAGGAAGGGGAAGGGGGATATGTGGTGTATTGGTATGGAGGGATATGCGAAGGCTTGGAAGGTTATGGAGGTCGCGGGTTTGACCCACGTCGACTCCATAAATTTTAATACACATTGACCCATATTCGCCAATGGGAGACTGCCAGGTGGTAACCTTTCATTGGCTCTTCAATGCCACATGTCAACACTTGATTGAACCAATTGTCTGCCACTTGTAATCATGCAATTGGAACGCCTGGATTTGTACCTTGCCCAATCAACTACCAATTAGGTTCCACATGTCACCCTTGTAGTGGTGACACATGTCACCCCTTTATTTGACCTTGTACTTTGACCTTTTTGCTAGGTTTGACTGGAACTTTGACCGCTCGTAAAATTTGAATACAAACACCATTTGAGGCAAAATTTATGCCATTGGAAAGCTATAGCCGAGCTCTACGCAATGATGGAATTTTTGAGATGATTTGAAGCATTTGAATTTTGAGCATTTTTGACCCATTTTGGACCTCTATGAGCATTCCTAGATCCTCCTAGATCACCGGGCAAGGTTCATCACTCCAGGGTCAAGAATCCCTTGCCACCATCTATTTTAGGCGCCCTCACTATGGACAAACTAATTAGATGAAACCTCCTATTATTGGACTTTCAACCTTGCCATCAATTTTTTTGTAACTCCCTTATCATCTGCTACTAAATACCTATTGAAGCCAATAGAGTTGAACACTGAAAGATAGGAAGAGTAAATAACACAACTTTGATGAGGATAATTTTCCCTGTTGGATTTAACCAATGATCTCTCCATTGCACAAAATTTGACTTGATTTTATTTAAGATTTTCTATCATGGATTAGAAGCAGGGGAACGAAGACAAATAAGCATTCCCAAATATATAAAAGAGTTCCAATTAGTCTTGAATGGAAAATGAAAAATATTAGAGACTATTGCTAAGGAGCTTTGACTTACATTCCAGGCATATATTTGAATTTTAAGACGATTAATTATCCCTATGTATGTTTAAGTAAACAAGTCACTACAAGGAGAACACCCTCTAGTGGAGGTTTTTATGGAACCTCCTTAAAAACTTATCACTTCTATGTTTATAGAGGAGGTTGTTAGCGAACGTGGGCGGCCAAAGGTTTTTTTGGCGATGTGCCTCTAAGGTACAAACACCTTGGTGTGCACACAATACAAACACCCCGGTGATTCAAACTTAAGGCACGTCGTTATCCGTTATAATTAAAAAAAATATAGTGGAGGCAAGAGTCCAGAAGTTTTAGCGAAAGCTTTTTTCTCTAGTTATTTTGTTGTACTATGGAATACCACTGCTCACATAAATAGAATGCCCCGGTGTTGAGATAGTAAGATGCATCATTATCAACTATACACAGAAAAATAAATAATGCTCCACTCTAAATGCGATGCCCTGATGCGTACAACTGTCAGACGCATCGAAGAACGGTAAAATAAAAATAAAAAACTTACCATATCTATTTTCATTGTTACAACTCATTGTCTGCTTCCAACCTCTCCAACAAGCATTGATGCTCACTCTCCTTCCATGATCGTCCCTTTTGCAGTGCTCTACAGTCAGTTCGATAACTCCACTGGTAGATTCAACACATTTCCAAATTTTGGAAAATACTACAATTTTTCATTTCTTCTGTATGATGCAACCATGCATCGTTGGGACAGAAAACAACCAAAAAATTGTTCCATGCATTTCCAAAATTTGGAAAATATTGCAATTTTTCATTTATTCTCTATGATGCAACTATGCATCGTTGGGACATAAAACACCCAAAAAATTGTTTATCACCTTGTCATGTGCATTTTCATTGCGTTAAAATTTGAAAGTGGCTTGCAATTTAGTTTTTTTTAGACTTTTTGTTTTCCATGTAGTGTTTTTAAATGATTCGGATCGCCCCAGAAGCCACCTTGTCCTATGAGTTTACAAGAATCCACGCTTATGGTGCCTATAGGATAAATAAATGCATCAATATTGTTCATTGAACGACACCGTTAAATGTCAAAAAGTTAACATAGTGGTGTGCTTTTTGAAATGCCCCATAAATAGTGCGTTGTAAAATAATAACAGACTTGTTAACAAAACACTTGTGCTCTAAAAAAAGTGGAGAACCGATGCATTCTATTATCTGACCGCACTGACCATTTCTCCATAACAAAATTTTGACCTGGCAGTGTGTCAAATAAAAAATAATGCATCGATGCTATGTACTGCAAGGCACCGAGAAAAATATATAATAATTTACCATAGCAGTTCGTCTTATGGGACTCCACGTTACTTGTGCTGTCACATTGGTGGAGAGTTCGAGCAGATGGTGGAAACATCCACCGTCTTCAATGATATGCAACATCACAATTTTTCAACTCAATGGCAAGGCTACACCAGTTTATTTGGCCTAGACTATGCCTAACACTTAGATTCATTTACTATTCAATGGTCTATGATTACATTCATACTTAGAACATCCAACAATAAGAAGAACACATCAAGACATAGTTAAACAAATGTGCAAGTTGGGTCGCTAAACTAACCTATTACCCAATTTTTATTACAAAGACAATAGTGTACCATGTATGTAACTCGTGCCACACCAAAGATGTTTTTACAAGGAGCTTCTGCTTAGTTTATCCAACAATACCCTGTGCGAAATAAAAAATATTGACCTTCGTCATATCACCTTGTGAAACCCTTTGTGCCACCAGCTGAAACACTTGACGAATGACTTCAAACTTCACCTTTATGCTTCATGCTACCCTTGCCTAAGATCGTTTGACTCCCCTCTTGGTTTCCAATTCCTTCATCACTTCATGACACTATCATACAACATTATACCTCACCATTGAACTCAAATTGCCCAATGACTGTCTTGTTGCAAGAAAACTCGCCCTCTTCTACTGTCTTCGTTTGCAGACTTTACAAGGTGGCACAAGTCACCCTCCAGGTGCGACTTGGCCCCTTAATAGGATCTCACCCTCTCTAACAAGATCATGCCTTAGATGCCTCACTCCTTATGGTTATGAAGTGTGATTGTTCCATGCCAATCTATCTTTGGTCTCATTCTATATAGGCGCCCAACCTCATGAGTTGACACATCTGCTTGCCTTTGGGAGAGTCGACATTCGTTTTACCATGTTTGTCCACTTAATCATTCAGTTTACCATCATTAAGTGAATGTGTCCCTCAGGTGAGTCGATCCGAATCACCTGATCACACCCTCCTTGCCTTGGTCAACTCGTTCGTTTTGTTGGGCACCCCAAGTCTTTCCCAAAACCTTCATTCAAGAGTCCCATGGTTTACTTGTGTTGCATGGTGTTCTAGCTACTACACCAAATTCTTCAATCGATGCCACCCTCTGTCCAGCCTACTCATTGTTTAGGTGTGCACATCTCTTAGGTGAGTCATGCCAACTCACCTAAGCGCGCCCTCCTCATGCCTTAATTTATTTTCCGTTTGGTGATTCACCCGATCTTCTTCCCACAACCTTTGTCAAACACCCTTGTCGAACTTGTGTCGTAATTCACCTTGGGTTGAGTCGCCCCTTCACGCATCACATGCCCAAGGAACCCCAACTCACCCCATATATGAAGACATCATGTATTCAAGTGAATTGAGTGTTCGTCCTGCTTGGTTATCTTCATTTTTGTTCATGGTGGGAGGGCACGCGCCTAGGCTTGGCACCCCAAATATTACATCCTCCCCCACTCCAACATTTTTCCACCCTCGACAACATCCACATAAATCTGTTGTCCCCAAGCCTCTACCCAAACTCATGCCTCTGTCCCCATTGCTACTGTAAACCCCAAGTTTCGTGCCGAAATGGAAATCCCAAATTCTTCCATAGTGGAAACCTCAAGTTTCATGTGAAGCAAAAACCCCAAATTTCGATAACACCTCTGATCATCTACAACACCATTCAACCATCCACACTGCCCAGAGTTGTGGTGCGACCAACTTGTCTATTCCCCAACTTTGTCTACATTATTTTCCAAGCTGCCTCCGATGTCATGATGATCACTCTTAGCCCTATTGCGATCAAAGAACTGTCATAACCCATATCAAAACATGAAAAAGTTCTAAGTGATGAACCGTTGTCTCAAATTACTGTGCCCATTCTCCAACCATCTCACTCATGTCTCCACACACTGCATGCCTCCAGTTCTTGAACAAGTTGGGTAGCTAATCCAACTTCGCTCTCAATCTATGAAAGCGTATTTCCCCATGACTGCCCATAGTTGTTTTCATCTAACGTCCACCACATGCTCAACCCAAAAACACCAAGGCAATATTGCACTCACCTCTATGTTGTAGTCATCGTCCAACTCCATCAAGAAGTTCTTTCACAACGTCCAAGTATCGTACAAACTAATCATTGTACATCTGGAGGTTGACCCCTTCGCTATGTTGATGTGCACTAACTTGGTTGAGTGACAAAGTGGTTGCATGGCTAGTCCAACCATCTCACTCACTCATACAAAGGCACACCTCCATGAAAAATTTGGTCTCCTCCATCTGCAACTTGACCCATCCATACAATGCCTCATCAAGGCTACTCCTTATCCCTGTCGTGCTACTATGCTACTCCAAAATGAAGTCTTCCTCCAACTTCCTAACTTCATCATCTACTCTGGTTGTGAAAGTTGTTGTCACTTCCTCCATCGTCACACCCAACTCATCCACATCCAAGCTATTCAAAATGTCAAGGAAATCACCGCACGTCTACCACTCATGTGACCAACCAAATCCGTTCTCTTCACTCATCCCACAAACTATAGGATCCCCCATACCACCTCATAATTGTTGCAACCATGCCCTCCATGGCACCATGGTTCGATGACAAGTCTGCCCAAGTAAAGTGTGAGCCTGGATTCATCGATCAATCTCCCATCCTCTTCGTCACCTATCTATGAAATGATCCAAGCACACAAGTCTCTCACATCCAACAATCGTCGCTGCAATACTACTTCATTGATGTTGTGTTTCAAATTATCTATGCGATCCTCTAATATATGTAAGTCGATAACTGCCTCCACATGTGTCTCAATGTAATATCCAAATTTTGACAACTGTAATTATTGGTAAATAAATACATAAATACTTTGCATGATTACTTTATAACGTTGGTACACTAACTCCATGGGTCAAATATACCATGGTACTGTGAATATTATACATCTTGTTGTTTTGCAGTTAATAAAGAAGAAGATCAAAATTAGTCGAGCTTGAGTACCTATAGGGGATATGATACCACAAGAGGGGAAAGGTGAGGGGATCTAAAGCGGGGTTTATGTCTAAATCACCTACCTTATGCTATCTTGAACCCCCACCCATTTTCAAATTTGAAATTCAAAGCAAAATTGAGTTAAGAGGAGTGGAGGAAACCAACTCCTCAATCTAAGCCACAACTCCTAATTTTTAGCAAATTGTCTCCCCTACATTCCTTAAACTAGGAGAAGAAGTTGAGTTTGAACTCTTTATCCATTATGCACAAGGAAAATTTGAATGGGGAGGAGAATGCTATTAGAAAAAGGGATAGAGAATATTTTGGGGAGGTTAGACATGAGAGGAAGAGATCCAAACCTACCATAGACAAACTAGCCATGAATGGAAGTTGGAAGCCTTGAGAAGAAGCCAAGACAACACGAAAAAATATTCTGAAACTTGAGACACGGTTTGGACCTTCTATGCACAAACTAAATACATGAAAGTTAGTAATTTCCGAGGTACTGAACAATAGAGAAAGAAATACTCATTATGTTGTGTGGGTGCCATAGGTCTTACCTGTCATCAAGAAGTCTGTAGGGGAAAACATTGATTAGAGTTCAATTTTAGGAGTTAATTGTCCCTCCTTCGTCCTGGCAGTATCATAGCCCAACTAGGGGGTGGTGTCCACTATGGATTTGCCTACGGTTGGGTGGAAACAACTCCCTCAACTAATGGTTGGTTTGTAGTATTCAAATAGATAATTTACCTTCTCTATTTTGAAATTTATATGTGTATTTTGATACTATCATTTCTATCTCTGTCTCCTAGAAATTCCTGTAAATCATTGTATTATGGCTATAATATGGATCTGGGCACTGTTATAACTATATTATCTTTAGATTGAGGTTGGTTGTTTGAAAATTTTTGAGATATACTCCCGATTATCTCGTTAGTGAAGCTTTGGTGTCTAGTAGCTACCAATATTCTCTCTGTATGCTATAGATCAATTTGACCATTAATTATTAAGTTATCATTGCTCCTCTAACGAACTCGTTGGGTATTTTAGTATCAACGATTTATTGGGAAGTGATGGATTATTCTCAAACTGATGCAATACAATACAATGCAAGCATTGATATGTAGAAAATTTAGTAGAACCTACTATTCCCATTTCACAAGTTCACGTTATAATCGAGACATAGTCAATTCCTGCCGAACTTTGGAAACAAAATAGTTGTTCAAAACCCTCGTAAGGATCAGATGAAATTTGTTTATAGATGGAAAATTTCAGTTGTTCATGATTCCAATACTCTCATTTGGTATTAGCAAAAAGCACATGATTGAAAGTTTTATCAGTTCGTTGGTCTTAATTCCTTATCATTACAATGTAAGGTCATTTATTTACTATAAAAGTTATTGAAAAGGCGAATTATGGGTCAATGAGCTTAATAGATCTCAAACTCCAAAGATCTTGCCTTTAGTTTTTTTTATTTAGTTTGCACGGGAGATAACTTGGTCACCTATTTAATTATTGGAAAATCTGTTGGTTTTGAAATTTTTTATTATTAGAGAAGCAGTTTGACTATTTTGAGAAGCTAGGTCGACTTCATCTTTATAATTGGAATCGTGGTTGAGATTTTTGCATTGAGCCACCATTATGCAAGGAAACTTCAATGGTAGAATGGATAGGGTATCAACGTGTGTGGTTGTAGGAGGATTCCAACAATCTTTATTGGCAATGTTATCATTCAATGGTGAGTGATAGTGAATTAAAGTTTATTTTTAGTATTTTTCCTTTCAAATCGGTGGTAGTGTAGTGGCAACCATGCATAGAGGCCAACTTAACAACTTGATGCCAGAGTATTTCATGTACACAATTCACTCAAATAGTTATATTCCAGTCCTTCCATGAATTGAAGTTTGTCGCGACAACGATTTGTGTTTATTTATTCTATTTTATTTAGACAACATGTCAATTTAGTGGTTGACAATTAGTTTTTACATAAGATAACCATTTGATCACGAACATGCATGGGTGAGGAAGTTATTTCCATGCACACACTTGGTTTTCATGCACAAATTTACCTTTGAAAGACCGATGTTAATAATATTGTCTTAGTTATTTTTGTCACTTGTGGTGTGCATGAGATGTATTAAGTTTTTGGCATGCTGCTGGATGTATCAGTGTTCTATGCAGCCTATCTCTATGCAAAATTCCCTAAATCTATTTGTTGTTCCTCAAATTTGTGCACATTAATGATAGGTTTTGTTGGGGTCTAGTTAATTAGGTATTATCTATGTTGTTTTAGATATATTTGACATGCCAATTATGGAGTTTTTCTAGAATTGAATACATGTGCAATGCTTGTATTCTTGCTAATTGCACTGATAAGGTTGGAACTTGCAGAGTCTAATAGGAGACTACACATAAAACCTAGACTAATCCTTTAATCAACGAGGTTTAAATGGTATGAAGCAAGTATGATATACTGGTTGTAGCAACCTAGGTTATTGTACTAGAGCATATGGAGTTTAGTTCTCAATATAGTGTTTGCAAACATTCTGAGAGAAAAAATACCAGAGTAAAACTTGTTTATTGTTTATCAGTAACCTAAGACAAAGGATTTCAATATGCATTTTGTAGTTTGACAAATCCAAGGAATGTAGTAAAGTGTGATTGTAGCCTTATAAGAGGACCTAGACTGTGATTAAGTGACAAAGCACATGTTTCTGGCCCAGTAGGTGGGTTGACAGAAGAGGTATTTCTTACAAAATATGGCCATGAGTTGACATTAGTGGATTATTTTACTCAATGCAACATTATAGGAGCATGAGTGACCTTGAACAGAGTTAACCATGGCTAGCATGAAATCCATCTTATAGGATGGAAATCTATCTCGAGTGAGGAATAATACCACAAAAACCTATCGTGATAAGATTGATAGTTTGATGTTTTTGGACCTTTACATTTTAGGTTGTTGTAGTCTATCGTACACTAGCAAGGAATACTTCCATAGGAAGATCTTCGCATGAACAAAAATGGGTGCGACTTGTACTATGTATGTACATTATAGAGTTTTGCATATATGCATTGTAGGATGAGATACAATACTACCAAATCTTATTTTGAAGAGGTTATTGATTTGCCACTTTGCAAATTTGCAATTAACTAAGGGAGCAGGATACTAATAAAGCTATATATTGGAAACTCAGAGTTTTGTCATGTCATATTGATTGTAATCCTCCACACATTTGGTGAACCTAAACAACAAATCATGTTAATGCTTGGTATTTATATTATGGTATGTTACACATGTTATTAGAGTCGAGGTTACAACACTCGGGGCTATATGGGCTCAAAGATACTAATCACATCGAAAACAAATGTGAAGGGTTTTATCTGAGGATTTGGTCCCTTGTTGTATTGATACTTCCTCCTTAGCATATGGATTGCACCATTATGTCCAGAAGGTAAACTGAAATTCAAAACATCATTACTATACACCTTAGTCACTTTTTCTATTGTTGCAACACATGTTAGCTTATGGCACTGTCTATGTTGAAGCATTCACTTTGTTTCATATTGATTGAGATGAAGAAGATTGAAGTTAAAAGTCTCAGGTTCAGATATCCACATAATGCTTGACAAATAAATGTAACATCACTGCTACGAGACTTAATTAAGTAGTAGATTTGCTTAAATTTTAAGTTTATATATAAGTAAAACTTTCGTAATAAAAATGGAGGAGATATGGGTTGAATAGTTGGATTTAATTACCAGTAAGCTCAGCTTGGTGGATAGGCCATAAACAAAGGGAACTACTTCTCAAACTTTGATTGCTATATCACATGAACTATTTTGCAACAAAATGGCACCCATCTCTGAACTCCAGGGAAAAATAATTTTGGTACTACTTTTTGTAATCTTCCATCAATATTCTCTTTATTTTGAAGTTGACTTTCTAATTATGAGGGGAGAATGATGAATGTCTTGAAAAATTTATGTCATATTTAAATATTTTATTGAAATAACATGTGTCATTGAAGGCTATGGCTGCTGACTTCCAGAACTAACTATAACAAATAAACAATTCCCGAGATGCAAAATTTTGTGCTTTTTAAGGTTTTTGGTGTTTAACATTTTAAATTAATCTCTTATGTGATCACATGCAAGCCCTCTCTAGAAACATGAATGGGGTCTCAAGTATTCAACCTTTCAATATTCTTTTTTTTTAATAGCATTATATTCCCATTTTTTTGCGGTACTAGATAACTATGTAAATCACCATGTTGCTCAACGTAATATAACCTTGTACGTGGAATTTTCTCACAAGTTAGTTCATATTAGTGTCTCTTCTTAAATGTAAGAGCTATAACATATTTTTAATTATGAAAACCTCTAATATTTTGGAAATGAATTTCCCTTAGCTTAATGGATTGAAATTGATGGTAACAAGGTCCTTGCATGCATCAAAAGGTGCATTGAAGAATATATTATCTTTAGACGGGTTGGGTTAACATAGAACCATTGTATTGTCCCTTAATGATTGATAACCATCTAGAGTCCATACAAGGATTTTCAAATTTGTATGACTTGATCAACATATTGTATTTGAATGGATACTACGCCTTTCAATGTAGACCTAATGGACTTGAAATGAGGGCATGAACATGTTCGAGACATGATTAGTTGAGATAAATGTTCATAGAAACTCTTTCTACCATACGAGTAACTACTTAGGAGAGCAACATCAAATCCAAGGGGACTTTATTGTCTACTTCACGAAGTTTATCTCTCTCATATATGGTTCACATCTCAGTTATTTGTTTGAGTCCAACAATGTCTTTGTTGAATAAAACACTGTTGGTTTGTTTTGAGGTTTCTGATACTAATATATATCCATTGTAATATCCTAGTGTTGACCCTTGGAAGGTATTGGACCATACTATGCATAAATTGTAAATGCATGGTTATAATGATAGGTATTAAGTCCTTAGATTAAAAATAGTCAGCCTTAGAACTGCCAACTCTCTGCTTTTGCCAAGCTGAAAAGGAATCTTACCAGATAATTCATTATTGTCAAAGATTATAACTGC
>JZKD02S0033269.1:133458-145943 GCA_000966675.3 Picea glauca
AATAATAATGTGATATAATTTAGGGCCTCGATATATATACTTGGGTGAACTGTCTTTTCATAATGGACATGTCTTTTCCATTATATCTTTTCTTTATCAATTATTATATTATAAATAGTTTTTAATAATTAATAATTATATTTATTAATTATTAATCTCGGAGAATGTCTTTCCGATGTGGTCCAAACATCAACACTCACTCTCAATGAGGGAGACATTTTGCATCATAATAGATCTTGTCTCTGAAGTATACAAACTTCACCCTAAACTCATGACACCTGTCTATTAGGCTTGGGAGATGTCTCTCTCCCACTTGAACCAAGGGGAAAATCCATCTACGACTCTCCCTCTGAGCCAATTGACTCTCTCTGAGATCATGCTCACTCTGGGTTCGCATGTGATAGCATATAGCATCTTGAGTCTTTATCATTCCTTGTCAAATCACCATGAATAGGACAAAGACCATAATAAGGCCGTTCACCACAGGTACACCGCTATGAGTGAATGTCAGCCCAATGCTAACTGACAAGTGGAAAGCACCTTAAGTCCATATTATTCCTTGTCATGATCAATAAAGGACTATGCCTTAGACCATTTACCATAAGTACACCTTTATGATAAATGCATCCTATCTCCCTTGGTATGTAGCCCAATCTAGGAGAAGGTATGCCTGATGTTTACTCGGGAAATTTACCATAGGTACACCCCTATGGGTGAATGTTTGCCTGATGTTTCCATACACTAGAGGAACACTATCACATCGAGTCTTCTATTATTTGAAGACTACGCTTGGGCCATTCACCATGACCAATCCCGGGAGAATGTCTACCCGATAATCTGGAAGGACTGACATTCTAACTAACTTGACCAATAACCTTGGAAATCATATTAAAGAAGATTAGACAATGGAGATATTGTTGTCCATCCAGAAAGGAGATCAACGACTCCCATCAAATTGCGGGTACCTAACTAGAACATGAGTTAAAAGAGAGGCACCCCCCACAAATTCAACATGTGTTCTAAAGAAGAGACACATGTTTGCATATTTTTTATTTCTCCCCCTAATCCGAAAATGATCTTTAAAGACTTGGCTAAGTTTTAAGCATGTGTTCAATTAACAATTAGGAATTAATGAAAGAATAAGAACTTAATGAGATATTATAGCAGCCATAATAAGGAAATGCAAATCAAAATATAAGCACAAATAACAACAAACCATAACAACCAAGTTGTTAATGGAGTTCAACAAGATTGCCTATGTCTCTGGGCCTTTGTCTCAATGGGTGAGGCTTTCTTATTTCTCTTCAATGCTTTAAAAGTACATCATAAAAGTGTCAAAAGGATTACAAACTAGTCTGGATGTGTTCTTCTTGACCTCAAGAATCCAACACAACTGACGACAGTGAAAAAGGTTGAGCGTAGCTCTCGAAATTGGCTTGCAAAGTTCGCTTCCTCAATGGCTTCCTTGCAAAAAAATGGCTTCAAGCTTCATAAAATCATCATCATTCTGTCAATCTAAACACCCTTAAGGCTGCCAAGAACCTTTGGTTTTTATAGGATTTGATTTGGTATCCTCCTCCCAACTTCCTCTCAAGATCTGGCCTCAAATTGGGCTCCAAATCCTCCAATAATGGCCAAAATCCTCCAAAATCAAGTTGAAAATCAATAAAAATCATAACATATAGTTTAAAAACCCATATTTGGCAAAAAAAAGGGCACAACCCCCTTTACCCGGGCTCCTGGCCATATGGGGAAGGTCCATGTGGCTATAGGCTTGGCACTATCTGTTAAGCCCCTTAATCCTTGGCACTTGGTCGTAGGCATGGCCATATGGCCTGGTTCTTATTCTCCACGTGCCCTCCAAATAATTGTAGCCCCTGGTCTAGCTCTTGGTTGCGAGCTCGGGGCCATGTGCTAAGCGCTGCCCCCCCGCCGACCGGGGCTAGCCCTTAAACCGCACCACAATCCATAACAAAAGGCCAGTGTTTTGGATAGGGGTTAATACCCAACTGTGTAGCCCAGATGGTCTGCCAGTGGTTGCGAAGAATCTCTAAAGGTGGAGGTCGAGTGTTCAATTCCCACGGGTAACAATTTCTTTTCGACTAGCCAACATTGGCAAAATTTGGGGTGCCATGTGGTGCCCTCTGATTGGGCCACATGTCTCCCTATGATTCATCCATACAACATAGTCAATACCCAGTCAACACACAATCATCATGCACAGTCAGTTGCCATGTCATCGCCGTATAACCACGTGTCATGCCACGTCAACATCTGTACTACAAATTCACCTACCTAGTCAACTGCCACATCAACATCCGTACAACCCAGTCACCCTGCCATGTCAGCTTCCATACAACCCAGTCACCCTACCACGTCATCATCCATACAACCACTTGTCATCCGTACTGCCACATGTCAGCCTATCATTGGGCCACGTGTCATCCCTACACTGCCACATGTCAATTACGTACTGGTCCAACTCGGCCCAAAAATGCCAAAATTGAGTGACACGTGTCACCTCCTCGGGTTTCCACGTGTCCCTGCTGACATCATCATGACATCATGCTAATGTCACCTGTCGTACTGCCGACGTCAGTAGTACGACCTGTTGACTTTGACCAGTTCAACTTTTTGCCTATTTGGGAAATTGATTAGAATGCTATAACTTTCACATACGGTGTCCATTTGCGAAAAAAAAAATACATGGATAGAATCAACGCGACGAGATGGATGCAATGACATTGGTTTTGCTTGATTATGATAACTTTGATTTTTAGGCCTTCCTGGATCCATTTTGGATCACCCCCCTACCTCAAGATCTGATTCAAGGGTCTAGCCCCCTGTAATAAATCTCATGGTCCCACACTCTTGGTTCTATGCCCATTGGGCTAACTCAAGTAATGAAGGAAAATAAGCCCCCAGGGGCTTATACACTGTGAAAACACTTCAATGGTGATTTGACGCACTGGTCAGCTCGAAGGATGACATGGGTCCACATTGTACATATAATATGCTTGATTGAACCTTATATATATCCAACACAATGATGAAAAAAAGAGAGAGGAGAGGATGGATGTGTGGGAGTGAAAAGTGCACGAGAGCAGAAGTGTGAAGAGTAGAGGCTTTGTGGTCTATGTGAATTTATTGATAAACAATGAAGATGATCTTAAGCTTGAGCACATAGAAAATGAATCATGTTGGAGAAATTTATAAAAGCCAATTAAGATATTTATACAATTCTAGGGTGACAAAGTGGAGCAAGGAAAGATTGAGTTGGAGCTTAATCAACAGGTTGGTGCCTATAGAGGATTGGTGTCCTCATCCATTTTCAGGTTGGTTCATGTTTGTAAGTTGGTTCCTATAGAGGATTGGTGTCCTCATCCATTTTCAGGTTGGTGTATGATTTATGAGTTGGTGCTCATAAGAGGATTGGTGTCCTCATCTACTTATAGGTTGGTGCCTATAGAGGATTGGTGTTCTCACTGATAGTTATTCATATATGAATTAATATTAATTTATAAATATTTTTAAGGTATTCACAATCCTGGCTTCCACCTTCATATTTGTAAATGTGTTGAATATTGTTTGTGATGAGTACATTTCTAGTATAACTGACTACAAGTATAAATCCTAATAATTTGTTAATATCGCATCAGAATAAAAAGAAAGAAAGTATACAATATTGATTCACTCCCCTCTCTCAGTACTATTAAACAATTCAAATATTGGAATTAGAGTAGGTTCCTTTAGCAACAATCTAACCACTGGAACGCAGATCCCAACATGTCACATGGATAAACAAGAGAGATTATCCTTGAGAAAATCTCTACATTTTGATGGAACAGATTATTCCTTCTGGAAAATCAGAATGAGAGTGTATTTACAGTCACTAGGGTATGGTGTTTGGGAATCAATGAAGAATGGTTATGAAACCCCAACAAATCCACCTTTTGATATAGGTGCAAATAAGCTCGGTGACAACAATGCGAAAGCCATGAATGAAATTCTGGAAGGATTATCAAAATCATAATTCACCAAAGTCATGCATTGTAAATCAACAAAGGATATGTGGGATAAACTACATAACACTTATGAAGGAGATGATAAAGTCAAACAAGAAAAGCAACAAACTCATAGGAGTCAATTTGAAATCCTGAAGATGAATGAAGAATAAAACATTGTAGCATACTTTTTACATGTGGATGAAATTGTAAGCATCATCAGAGGGTTGGGGGAAATTATTGATGATAAATTGATCATGCAAATAGTACTCAGGTCACTTCCTATGAGATTCAATCCTAAAATATCAGCTCTTGAAGATAGAAAAGAGTTGGACAAATTAACAATGGATGAATTACATGAAATTCTTACATCCTATGAGATGTGAATAGGACAAGAAGAAGTACCTAAGAGAGAAGTAACATTCAAAGCCTCAAAGAAGACCAACAAAAGAAAATAAAGACCAAGTGACAACTCCAATGATGATTTTGATGCATAAGAAGACAACTTTGTAAGAAGGCTCCAGAGAGGAACTGTAAAATATAAAGGTAAGATTCCCTTCAAATGTTTCAATTGTGGTGAACTAGGACACTTTGCTACCAAATTCCCTCATAATAAAAATAGGGACAACAAAGATAAAGATGATTTCAACCCTAATGAAAGAAGGAAGTGTAAAACTTGAAGGAACAAAGACTTCCATAAGCAAAAGAAGAATCTTTGTTCCAAAAAGAATGACTACTTATCTTCTTAAAGTGATGAAGAGATTGAAGAAGATGTTATGTTCATGGCCCTAGAAATAAATTCTAATAAAGATGAATACAATGAGAACATTGCAGAAACTAGAGAAAATGATGATGTGGACGTGATCTTGAAGGAGAATTACTATGTGCTCTAGATGAAATAAAGAGACTCATAAGAACAAATATATTGTTGAAGGAAGAATTGTCACATAATTCTGATGTGGTTACTCAACTAGAAGAACAAAAGAAACTTGAAGAGGAAATAATGAGTCAATTGTAGAACACACAAGAATATTGTGAGAAACTTAAAAAATAAAATGTTTCCCTAATGAAGGTACTCAGTGTGCCTATAACTGAGCTGAACAATAGTAAAAAATTTGAACAAAGTTCCACTATGTTAGACAATATGCTCAATAACCGAAGATCACCACTTGAAAAAACTGGACTTGGTTACAGTCCCAACCTCACATTATAGAGAACCAAGGGATAACCCAAGAGCTATGTTATGAACAATTCCATTGAACGTAATGAGAACATCAACGCAGCAAACCTTGACAAGTATAATCCAACTATCCTTCACGGGAAGAATGAATTCAGAAAGACGATGACACCAAGAAGACCTACTATGAACATGTATGCATACCTCTTTCTTGGTAACTGTTTTTCATACAACAATTTTGGATATAAGGCAATAGACTATAGAGCATATCCAAGAAATGACCAAAGAAGAAATGGAGGCATGTACAATACTCCAAGAAATAATTATGTGAACAACAAAGTCAAAAATATTGCTGACAACAAAAACAATAACTCCTTTGCTCCACTACTTAACTACGATATTAAATGTTATAAATGCAAAAAATTTGGCCATAAATCTCAGGACTGAAAAAGTTGGATACAAGCTCCTATTGACAAACAAACTACTGTCAACAATACCATCAAAGTATGGAGGAAGAAACAAGAGAAGAGTTCTCATGGAGAATATGATTTAGAAATGCATGCTTGAGACAAAGAAATCTATTGGTACATAGACAATGGATGCTCAAGACATACGACTGGTGATAAAAACAAATTTCTTAAGCTAAAGAAAGAGAAAGGAGGAAGTGTTTCATTTGGAGATAATACATTTGTCAAGATAATTGGGAAAGGTAAAGTCAGTCTTGGAAGTAAGAAGGCCACACCACAAAATGTTGTGATAGTTGAATATTTCAAGCATGACCTTCTAAGTGTCAGTTGGTTGTGTGACCAGGGACACACACTCCTGTTTAAATCCTAGGAATGCAGAATACGAAAAGAAGACAATGGAATATTGGTAGAAACAATAATCGAAACTCTAAACAATGTATACATTCTAAATAAAATTGGAAGATAAGTATGTTGTGTGGGACAGACAGATGAAATCTGGTTATGGCATAAAAAATGGGACATTTAAGCTTTGAAAACTTAGTCAAAGCCAATAAACACAAAGCAGTAAGAGGCATGCCAAAAATCATCAAGCCCTCAAACCCAATTTGTAAACATTGTCAACATGGGAAACAAACAAGAGTCAAATTAAGAACCAAGGAATATTCAACATCAAGACTATTAGAACTCATCCACACTGATTTTTGTGGGCCAACCAAATCACAAAGTTTGCAACGTAACCGTTACTTCATGCTACTCATTGATGACTACACGCGAATGAATTGGGCAAGCTTTCTAAAGCACAAATCATAAGCCTTTCGAAAGTTTAAAGCATTCAAAGAATTAATGGAAAATGAAACACATTTGAAAATCAAATGCCTAAGATCAGACAATGGAGGGCAATTCACCTCAGATGAGTTCAATGAATTATGTGAAGATCATGGAATAAGAAGACACTTCTTAGCTGCAAGAACTCCTCAACAAAATGGAGTGGCTGAAAGGAAACACAAGATTGTACAATAAATGGCTAGATCTATGCTAAACCAAGCTAATATGTCAGATATATTTTGGAGGGATGCAATCTACACAACTTCCTATATTCTGAATAAAGCATAGCTCTTAGCTAATAGTGACAAAACTCAATATGAATTATGGAAAGGCATGCCAACAAATGTCAAACACCTTAAAGTTTTGGAAGAAAATGCTACATAAAAATAGATGATGACAACCTTGACAAGTTTGAATCGAGATGTGATGAAGGGATTTTACTTGGGTACTCCTCTCAAAGAAAAGCTTACAAATTTTTAAATTTGAGATTAGAAAAATTTGTTGAAAGTGCAAATGTAAGAGTGGATGATGAAAATTCTAGAAGGATCAAGATGCAACAAAATGAACATCTAGCAATAACAAGCTATAGTGATGAAGAGAAAGACAATGAGGAAGATAATGCAAAAGAAGAGGAAGAAGAGAAAGACTATGGGGAAGATAATGAAGAAGAAGAGAAAGACTGTGGGGAAGAAAATGCAGAAGACAAAGAAGAGGAATGTCCTAGAAAAGACACAAAGATGCCCTCAAGATATGTTCAAAAGAACCACCCCGAAGAATTGATTCTTGGTGATAACAACAAAGGAGTCTGAATGAGAAGGCAATTGGTAAGATCGCTTGAACATGTAAATCTGTCTTTGCTATCTAAAATAGAACCAAGGAACTTAGAAGAATCCATCAAAGATAAAAACTGGGTTAATGTTATGAATGAAGAATTAGACCAAATTGACAAAAAAAAAAACTTGGGAGCTAGTTCCTAGACCAAAAGACAAGAATGTAATTGGTACTAAGTGGGTCTTTGGAAACAAACAAAATGAGGATGGACAAGTAGTGAGAAATAAGGCAAGGCTGGTATGCAAAGGCTATGCTCAAGTTGAAGGTGTATACTTTGATGAAACTTTTTCCCCGGTAGCCAGACTATAAGCCATTAGAATGTTCCTAGAATTTGCAAGCTACAAGATCAGTATCAACATCTATCAGATGGATGTTAAATATGCATTTCTAAATGGAAATTTGGAAGAGGAAGTATTCATTGAAGGACCCGAGGGATTTCAGCTGACATAAAATCGATATTTTGTGTGCAAACTAAAGAAGGCCCTCTATGGTCTTAAGCAAGCACCTAGAGGTTGGTACTCAAGGATTGATAAGTACCTGCAACAACAAGGTTTCAAGAGAGGAACTACATAAACTAATCTTTATATCAAATAAGAAAATAGAAATATGATTATCATTGTGGTGTATGTAGATGATATCATCTTTGGAAGTAATTCTGATGATTTGAGTCAAAGATTTTCAAAGGACATGCAAAAATAATTTGAGATGTCCATGCTAGGTGAGCTATCATTCTTCTTAGGAATGAAAATTTCTCAATCAAACAAAGGTATATTCATCTCCCAGACAATATATATCAAGGAGATGTTAAATAAATTCAAGATGGAATACTACAAGCATGTCAATACTCCAATGATTACAGGTTGCAAATTGAACAAGAATGATGAATCACCAAAAGCAGACCACACCATGTATAGATCAATGATTGGTAGCCTTTTGTATGTAAATGCGTCAAGGCCTGATGTCATGCAAGTTGTTGGATTAGTTGCAATATTTTAATCTGCACCAAAAGAATCACATGTGGTGGCAATCAAAATAATTCTTAAATACCTAAAAGGCACAATGGATTTTGGACTGTGGTATCCAAAAGGAGGAGACTTTACCCTAAAAACATACACTGATGCAGATTGGGAAGACAATGTGGATGATAGGAAGAGCACAAGTGGAGTATCATTATTCTTGGGAAATTGTTTAGTATCCTTGTTAAGTAAGAAACAATCTTTGATCTCCTTATCCACACCAAAAGCTGAGTACATTGCAGAAACATCCTATTGTACACAAATCCTTTGGATGAAGCAATCCCTGCAAGACATTAAGGTAGAATACACACAACTAATTTCTATACTATGTGACAACACCAATGCCATAAGTATTTCCAAGAACCCAGTGATGCACTCAAAGACAAAACATATCCCAATCAAATATCATTTTCTAAGGGAACAAGTGAATGATAAGACTGTCAAGTTGGAGTATTTTCCTACCAAGGAACAAATTGCATATATGTTTACCAAACCCCTACCTAGAGATACATTTGAGTATCTCCGATGGAAGATGGGATTCATTCCCATTTATCAGTAAAAAAGTCAGTTGAAAGTTGTTGGGAGCTCAACAGAACCAAAAGATCAGGGGGAGAGTGCATAGGACTGCATGTTGCAGAAACAAAAATATCTGAAGATCAAGATTGAGAAGCACTATCCCTGGGGGAGTTAGTACAGCCCAAGGAAAATTCAATGCAAACAAAGTGTATTCAAAATCTTGTCAAAAGGGAGTTTCAAGTAGCACCTGCAATATACCAACTACAAAGACACCAACATATTTTATAAGGGGAGTTTGCATGGAGACAATAGAACTCTAGTTAGGCCTTGATTGTTTGGATCAACAATAGTAAAAACATAAGATGGGCCTACCTAGATCAATGGTAAATAACATACAAATAGTGACTTTGTGCAAATTTTTATTAGCAACAATTATGGAGTAGCCCCTTGAAATACATAAGAGAAATTTTATAATCCTCAAGGGGGAGAGTTATTGACAAGGGGAGTTGCAGAAAGGTAGAGAAGATTAAAGGGCTCCTTGTCATTGTTGTTAAAGGGGGAGAGAATGCAATAAAACAGCAGTCAATAGAATTATGCAATGGAGTGAGACATGGGCAAGAGAATGAATAGTGACCCACGTCTAAGTCACATTATTACCAACATACCCACAGGGGGAGTAAAAGATGCTTTACTCAGTGATTGGCATCAATGACAAGGGGGAGATTGTTAGATAGTTTGTATCATCAATGTCAACATTGTAGGGGGAGTTTGTTTGTTTGTTTGATTTTTTGACAATGTCATTAATGACAAGTTGTTTGTGACATGATGAAAACAATGGTGTGATTACATTATGTGGTTGTGAATGGAAATGTGATGATATCTACTGACATAACAATGTTATTAATTGAGGCACTGTTTATCAAAATCAATTCAGAAGTATGCAAAAAATCAAGTGCTTGTAGAGAAAGAAAGAACCACCACCCTAGAGGTCTCTTATCATCTACCATGTCGATGCTTATGTGAGCTCCCAAGAGCAGTTGGATGTGACCATAGTTTACATGCATGCACAATCATGTTCAAACCTGTGACCAACAAGGAATTTCGATGTCCATAATAGAACCACATAAACAATCAATGGTAAAGATTAATGAATTGAACGATGGAAATAAATTGATGGCAAGAAGATCCACAGTGGTGATAAAGACATGTGGAAGGATCGTAGTGTAGTTTCATGGCATAATCAGGATTGTTGATCATTAAAGAGCAATAACATGCATAAACGATAGAGCCACTAATTGTAGTGAGTCTCTAAATTTGGTGAAACCACCATTTATAGTAGAAACACTAAGATGATCATCAAGGAGGAAGATCGACTGTTGATCACATAATGGATCAACGACAATCCATTGAAACAATATCGTGTGGCCCACAACATGAACCTTGGAATTCATATTAAAGAAGATTGGACGAAGGATATCTTGCCATCCACCGGGAGAGGAGATCAACGACTCTCGTCAAATTGCAGGCACCTAACTAGCATGCGGGTTAATAAAAAGGAACCCCTTCCCCCACAATTTTAACATGTGTTCTAAATGAAAGGAACGCGTTGGCGTATTGTTTATTGAGGCCCCTTTGCTTCAATATCCGAGTCAAGGGTCTATCCCCCCACAATAAAGCTCGTGGTCCCCCATGCTTGGTTCTATGCCCATTGGGATAAGTCAAGCATTGAAGGAAAATAAGCCCCCAAGAGCTTAGACTCTATGCGAACACTTCAATGGCAATTTGACGCCCTGGTTGACTCAAAGGATGATGTGGTTCCACATTCTATGTAGAATATGCTTGATTGAACCTTATATATATCCAACACGATGATGAGAAAAAAGAGAGAGGAGAGGATGAATGCGTGGGTGTGAAAAGTGCATAGAAGTATAAGTGCAAAGAGTAGAGGCTCTGTGGTCTATGTGAAGTCATTGATAAACAATGAAGAAGATATGAAGCTTGAGCACACAGAGGATGAAGCATGGGGGATAAATTTATTAAAGAAAATTAAGATATTTATGCAATTCAAGGGTAGCAAGGTGGAGCAAGGAAAGATTGAGTTGGAGCTCAATCAACAAGTTTGTGCTTGTTTGGAGATTGGTGCATGTTTGTAGGTTGGTGCCTATAGAGGATTGGTATCGCCATCTATTTGTAGGTTGGTTCTTGTTTGTAGGTTGGTGCGTACAGAGGATTGGTGTCCTCATCCATTTGCTGGTTGGTGCCTGTTTTCGGGTTGGTGCATGATTTATGAGTTGGTGCTCATAAGAGGATTGGTGTCCTCATATACTTATAGGTTGGTGCCTATATAGGATTGGTGTCCTCATCTACTTATAGGTTGGTTCCTACAGAGGATTGGTGTCCTCATTGACAATTATTCATATATGAATTGATATTCATTTATAAATATTTTTAAGGTCTTCACAATCTCGGCTTCCATCTCTATATTTGCAAATGTGTTGAATATTGTATGTGATGAGTACATTCATAGTATAACTAACTGCAAGTATAAATCATAACAATGTTTTAAGATCATATCAGAACAAAAAGTAAGAAAAGTATATGGTACTAATTCACCTCCCCTCTCAGTACTATTAAACAGTTCAACACAAGTGAATTAGTGAAGATATTTGCAATTGATCTTTTTGTGGGGAAAAATTGGATCTAAATGTTGTGTTGTTGAACGTGTTTGTGAGTAAAATGACATTGAACCTCAATGTGTTTTGTGCTCTCATGAAATAGTGGATTGTGAACAAGTTGTAAAATACCCTAATTGTTAGAGTACAAGATTGTTGGATATTTTTATGGTGCTCCTAGTCCTACAAGTATGCAACATAGCCATATCACTTCGCAATCAACTCATCCTAATACAAAATATTTTTCCTCAGTGGAATATTAAGAAAGAAAGTTCTACTTCTTCATCCCCCATGAAATAGGACTAAATCCCAAAAAGAAAAAAAATCTAGAGTTTGATTTCCCGTCGTTAATAGAATTGCCATGATTTGAGTTAGCGTATCTTGTCAATAAGAATTGATCATTCTTCTTGTATTCTAGACCATATTCCATAGTACCCTGAATATATCTCAATATCGACTTTGTTTCTTTCTAGTGACTCTACTTTGGCTCTTGCATTAACTTTGAAAGATAGCTAACAACATAGTTGATATATGGCCTAGTATAAGCTAGGTAAATAGAACACTCGATCAACTGATGTTAGAGAGTGGCATTTACCTATAGTGATGGATCAAAGTGAGACAATTGAAGTCTTATATCTATGGGCATTGTGATATGTTTACAATCCATCATTTGGAATTTCTTGAGCATAGTATTGGCATACTTCATTTGAGACATGAAAATGTGATGTCCCTTTTTCCATACCTCCAAACCAAGTGTTGAAACAAACTAAAATTTTGTTAATTTTGAACAAATTTTAGTATCCTGGAATCTTTGCATTATTAATTTTTCGAAATCTAATGAATTTGAAATACACTCGAGACATATTCTAAAAAAATCAATGATAAGAGTTTTTCTAAATAAACATCGGGATACCGGAGTTCGCGGTTTGAAAACAACAAACTTCAATACGCTTTAAATTCCGATGTTCCGATTTCCC